>PVHX01004418.1:8254-104720 GCA_004024805.1 Geosciurus inauris
CCATAGGCCTCATCTGTAATTTCCAGTTTCCATTTCTTTAAGTTTCAGTAAGGATTGTGAAGCAATCTCAAGGTAAAATCATAGATGTTTATGAATTTATCCCCAATATTTTGCAAGTGCATCACCCACATATGTTTAAAAGCAATTTAAAATAATATTTCCAAAGCTTCCTAGTCTTTATAGACTACAAACTTTTTTCTGTTTTCATATTTCATTTAATTAAGTGATATAATCTAAAGCAAAGGTACGAAGGATATAAACTGGTTTGGAGGCAAATCCAGCTGACTGTTGGTAAGAGACTTTCTGTTGTTTCCTTGAGTAGCTTCAAATTAGCATATGAGAACAACCCAAAAACAGCTTTTAGCTAGAGGTGAGGAATTTGCAAGGACTGGGTTGAATCAGGCTCTGTAGTTTACTAGCTGTATGACCTTCAGTAAGTTGTTTTTCTTTCTGCACTTCAGTTTCTTAAAAGAGAACATGGGGATCATAGCTTCCACAATTTGGTGTTAATCGAGTTGCTATTTGAGGTCATCAAAAAACCCTCAATATACCACAGATTCTCAGTAACTACTCATTTCCTTCCTTTCTAGTGAAGAGAAAAGGATATATTTCAGTCATCACCATTCTTCCTAATTCTTTCTAAATCAGTATTATGTGTAGTTTATCAAAGGTTCTACTGAATAAATAATTGAATCAAGCTGATCTAATCCTAGGACATAAAGTTTCTTAGAATAGGCTTAATGGGTCATCCTAACGATTTGAGTGTGCTATAGAATGAAAATCCCTTGGTTTCTGATCTAGAACACAGTTGAGCATTTCAAAAGCAAGGACAGGATCAACATCTCGGGCTCACCCACCTTCCATGCCTCCAAGTCTCCTCTCACTCCTTTTCTTAGAGATAATAGTAACTGGTTCCTGGACAACTAGAGAAAGAGGAATGCAAACAGGAAGGGTCTTCAACACAACAGGCTCATTTTGGAGCCTTCTCTTCCCATGCCCCATTCTTATTTCCATAAGAAAGACTTTTCTCTTGGAGGGATAGTTATTATCCCCCAAACTTTGCTGGAATTATATTTAACCTTAACAAGTCCATTCTTGAGCCCAGTATGAGTTCTGTCCTGGTCCTCTAGAAACCCTCCATGTTCGGCCTTTGTGTGCTTTCTTTTGAACCTGGGCTGTGGTGATGGTGGGGGAGGGCATTATGGACTGAGTTCCCTCACAGAGATGTTATAAGGATAAATGAAATGATCTTCATACAGCACTTTAGGATGTTCTTATGAAATGCACCTTTGTAAATATGAAGTATTCTAAAAGGCCACTGACTGCAACTTCTATTTAAAATAAAAATCGCTGACAACAATTTCAACCCTGGAAAGTAAACCCATCAGCTTGAAATTGAAGTGCACTTTGCTAGGTAGCAATAGGCTGATGGCATGTTTGGGTCCTTACTGCAAATAAGGCTAAATGTTGGCATAGATCGCTATGCACGGTTTCCATCTGCCACCCCTGCTTTGTTATTTAAAGCGTCTAAAGACAGAGACCTTGTCCTGCCTTCTTTCTAATTAAAAAAAAATCTGAAAATGGGTTTCTGTCTTGAAAAAGACAGAAAGATTAGAGGCATCCTGAGGATCTTGAACTGCAGAAGGATCCAAGTCTCCTTCTGTAATTGACTATAGTCCCTCTGAGCACATTAAGGCCATCCATTGGAATTAGTGTGAAACCTGATCCAAGTGACACTCAGGGAAACTTTCATCCTGGAGACAAGAGCAAATTCTGTGTGGGAATGAAGCCATTCTCCCAGAACACGTTTGCTCTTCACTTATGCACTGGGAGATATTTTCACATTGACATGTTTTATACCCTATCAAGCAAAATATGGCCCAGGACTAAAGAACACACAACTAACTTAGCATGCTGAGTGAAGAGGGGATGACCTGGCAGCAGGGAAATCAATGTGAGTTAGCAGGGGACCAAGCCAACAAATGCAATAGGGAGAACTAGGAAGAAAATAAGTCTTGGGTAGTGTGGCCCTGGGGGACATCTCTAACAACTATGCAACTGGATCCTGGCTCTGGAATAAAATAGAATAAAGCCACAAAGACTAGCAATGCAAAAACAGAAATTTCAGTAAGGGGTACAGAGCAGAGATGTCAACTCCTGAAACAATACAGCTTCTCAGACAACTCCAACCATGGCTGCTACAAGTGCACTTGCCCACTTTAAACCTCATTCTTCGCTCTCCACTGAGAAGTTTTCCTTAGGCCTGCTGCTCGTCTTGCAGATATAAACATAGAATGGGGTATCTATTTGAAAATTTTACAGAAGATACGACCCAAAAATAGTGATTTCACCACTGATTTGTTTGCTATGTCATTTACCAATACACCAAGTAATGTCTCAAAAATAATGTACTTATTTTAGAATTTCCAATTTGGAGATTTTAATATTCTTTTTTTGGATTTGTTCTTAAGTAACTTCAGAGAAGGTGTTAACATTTTGGTGCCGAGGTATAGCTCAGTCGTAGAGCATGTGCTTAGCATGTGCAAGGTCCTGGTTTCAATTCCCAGCAAAACAAAACAAGCCTCTCACCCTGGGGAAAAAAAAAATTTTTTTTGTGCTTCTACTTCTATGTCTTAGAAGAAAAAAAATTGTATGGTATCTGCCCCATGCAAAGATTTGAGAAAGGCTTTGGATGTCTTATCATCTTATGAACTTAGGATGAACATAAGTTCATTATTTAAAAATCTGAGACTTTTACCCTATTCTGTTCCTAAGTCCATTCCACCATGATTAGCATTTAGGATCACTATTGACTTTTTTCCTCTTTAAGAAAAAGAAGAGCTGGGCACGGTGGTGCAAGCCGGTAATCCCAGCACTTAGGGAGGCTGAGACAGAAGAATCACAAGTTCAAAGCCAGCCTCTGCAATGGTGAGGTGCTAAGCAACTCAGTGAGACCCTGTCTCTATATAAAACCCAAAATAGGGCTGGGGATGTGGCTCAGTGGTCGAGTGTCCCTGAGTTCAATCTCCAGTACGAAAAAGAAAAGAAAAAAAGAAAAGGAAGAAAGACAAAGCACAAGGGCAAAAGAGTAAACATTTATTGACCATTAACTCTGGCGCTTCATTTGTATTTAACCTTCGTGACCACCTTAGGAGGCAGACATTATCAATCAGGACATTTTCACCAGCAGTAGAATGGTCACTTCCCTCTCAATGAGATAACAGGAGATTTTTCCATAATTCTTAAAAGTAACTACAAGATTATATCTTTCCTATGATTTTTTAAGAACTTGAGTTTGCCAGATGTTAACCTTGCTCCTTGGTTATCAGTTGTGTCAATGACAACAAGGACCTGTCATTGTGGTTGAGTAATTTACTCAAATAGTAGATAGATATGGAGTTTGAAGCCTCCAGGTTTTCACTGTCTTATGTTCTTAAGTGTTTCAAAGTTAGGCATTTTAAATTCATTTCAGAAGTACGTTCATCTGGGGCTGGGGTTATGGCCCAGTGGTAGCGTGCTTGCCTAGCACGCGAGAGGCACTGGGTTCGATTCTCAGCACCACATAAAAATAAGATAAAGATGTTCTGTCCACCTACAACTAAAAAATAAATATTTTTTTTAAAAAGTACGTTCATCTGTAATCACTACTTAGCTTTCAAAATAAATCTTTAGGTAGATTAGTTGACTAAAGTGATCATGAGAAAGTCATAAAGCATAAAAATGGAATCATTTAAAGCATATTTATTCTTTTCCTTTATGGCTTTTAGAGTTTGGTTTTAGGAAATTCAACAAGTGGGGTCATACCATGAAACGTGACAGATTCCAGCTGTTTGCAATGTGGTATCAAGTGACGAGACACATCATTTCAAGAAAAAGCATGCTAGGGAGCACACTGCTTACAAAGGACTTTTTTGCAACAGAAAATGGCATAGGAAAGGGTTAGTTATTTCTTCAGGTCTCAAGGTTTACACATTGTGTTCTTCAGTTAGATAGATGGTGGGTTCAGGCCTGCTTCTTGTAACAGACGTCAACATAGGAAACTGAGTTGTAAAGAGATCAAAGTGTTGTCAGATATATCCAGCACTTCCTCAGGTTAACCCAATAACAAATGACACACATCTAGAGGAAATGAAGATCTTATTCTTTGACAAAATCCCAGTCTTACATGCTCATCAAAGTAGAGAACCTGAAACAGCTTTTTAAAAAGATCTTTCAGTTTAAAAAACAGCTGACGACAAATCCAGTCCTAGAGCCCTCTGGGGATTTGGCTACTGAAAGCCGATGTTTTGTAAATAATGTTAATGATATTCTCAGAGCTCTGTGTTTATTGTTTAACACTGCTATCATTTATTGATGACTAATGGCAGATAAACAGAGCCCCTTGCCTTCACTCTAGCTTCTAGTCAGTATTTATGGACTAGGTCCATTAGTCTCTTTTTGAAAGCCAATGGCACAATGCAGCTGGTACCCAGCTGAAGAAGGGATGCAAAACCCATTATCTGCCACTCTGGTAAAGAAAAAGAAGTAAAGTTGTAGGGAAAAAGTGCTGCTGCAAACACAAGGAAGCACTACTTATAGGTACTATAATGACCTAATTAATATTTATGAGTATCTGGTAGTATGGTTTACCTTTTTATTCTAGCTTCTAGAATACTGATGTCTAATAGATTCCATATTCTCTAATGTGCTTCCATAAGAGTGTATGGGAATATAGTGGTTGACAATAGTCTAAGAAAAATGCATGCTCAGACACTTATGAATGTAGAAGACTCAGACATAAAAGAATGAGCTGGGTGTGGTGGTGCACACCTGTAATCCCAGCGACTCAAGAGGCTGAGGCAGGAGGATCACAAGTTCGAGGCCATCCTGGGTAATATAAAGAGACCTTTATCAAAGTGAAAAATAGAAAGGACTGAGAATGTAGCTCAGTGGTAAAGCACCCCTGGGTTCAATCCCCAATACCCTTACCATCCCCCAAAAGAAAAGAAAAAAAAAAGAATGATTAAAGAATTTAATCTAATTCCTGGAAGTAGATAGTAAAAGAAGATGGCACACAATTCAGAGGGAAATAGATCACAAGTATGCAATCATTGAAACACTAAAAAAATCTTCTTAATGTGTTTACTACATAGGGAAGGTGAAAAATATTAGTGGAGATTTCCCTGTCACCAATTCAAATCTGAAGATATGTGTGAGTTATCTAACTATGGTTACATTATAATCAGTCTGCAACTAGCACATGTGTACTTCAGAATTGACTATGTCTTTCAACAAACTCCTGATTTTCCAATAGGTAAGATCATTGCCAATCCCTAAATCTTTTACATTTTTTCTCTGTGTCTAATAATCTCCATCATCAAAATGGCTTTTTTAGAAGAGTATGTAATGAATACAGGAGAAAGAACACAGATCAGCAACTGGGATCGTTGGCTATGTTACTGTACAGCTTATAATTTTTATGAAGAGCTTGATTGGTTCTTGTGGACATAATGGATATGTTGGACTAGAATTATTTTAACAATTATTTCTGCTGGGCATGCTGGCACATGCCTGTAATCCCAGCAACTCAGGAAGCTGAGGCAGGAGGATTGCCAATTCAAAGCCAGCCTCAGCAATTTACTAAGGCCCTAAGCAATGTAGCAAGACTGTCTCAAAATAAAACATAAAAAGGGCTGAGGATGTAGCTCAGTAATTAAGTGCTACTGAGTTCAATCCCTGGTACAAAAAAAATTTTTTTAATTATCTCATTTTAAATTTCTGAAATTTCAGGAATATAGTAACAAATTAAATAAAGTTGTTTCTTTAAACATCCATTTTTTGGTTAGTCACTCAATTGATTAGACACATGTGAATAATCTTCAACCAGAAATGAATAATGTTTCATGTTACCTGGATTACCTCTGCCTACCCAGATGTACCCTCTTGCATTGCTTTCTTCTGTTATTTTAACTTGTACTAATTTTTTCTAATTTTATTTCCTTCAGTCATATACCTGTCTGCCAAATCTATCTTCAATGTTTGTGTCCTTGATCTCGTGTTGATACCATTATTCTATACCTTTTCAACATTCCAGAAACAAATATTAAGTCATGACATACTCTGGCTACCCAAGAACATAATTTTCCAGATGTAAGTCCTAAGTTCCACTGACATATTTTTGGCTTTAGATCTTTATACGGCATTTTTAGAAACATGGTACTTGTTTGGGGTTGATGCAGGAAATTTCCCAGAGGAGTTTAATAAGAAAGTTCCATATGATCTAACAAACCATGCAGTTACACCTGGAGTTGACAGGTCTAGGAAGTTATCTTGGAGTAGGAAGGACTTAAGGGTTAGAAATGAAACCTAAAAACTTTTAACTTTTTCTTACCTAAGGTAGTATATATAGTACAGGAAAAGAAGAGCAACCTTCTTTTGCCAAGGAAAGCTTCTGTAATGGACCAGGCAAGAAATATCTCACCTTTGCTGGATAGTAAGAATTCTACCAGTGACACTCACAGACAATACTAAATGATGGGCATGATTGTGGCTTCATTGCTGTAAAATTTTATTTACAAAAAGAAGATTTGGACCAAGGTCTTTAGTTGCCCATCCTTGGTATATGACAGAGAATCCTGGGCTAGTAATGATATCGAAAGATGTGGATATAAGAGCCCTACTTTGTTAAATTGTATAGATTGGAAATATCATTGATCTGGTTATTCAATCCTTTGTTGATAGGAAAATACAAATGCAATAGCCATAGAAGCAGAGGAAGAATAAAGCAATACCTCCCTTGGAGCATGATAATAAAACTTGTTTTCTTCCTCACTGTTCAAGAGTTTCAGTCTTATTACCCAGAGTCACTCTGAGGTCAAGAACCAGTCTCACTATCCATACTTGGAGACTCAGTGTATTCAAAAATAGTGTTTAAAGATGTCTCACCTGGTGTGATTCTAAGGTGTCCTCAAATACAGCTTCTGGCTCTTTCTTCCTCCAAGTATGCACAGATTTGATTTACCAAACCAATCACAACAGCAAGTTCCACCCTTAGTTTCCTATTTAATTATCTGTCTGTCCATGATTCCATTTCTATCTTGTGCAAGTTCAAAAGATTGTGCGTTGAGGTAATCAATTAGGCGTTAGTCAAGGTTAGCAATTCACTTCCTTGAGTACCCTTTAGATCAAGAGATAACTACTTTTCTACTTTTCAGAAACACACATTTATTGAAGATTAGGTTTGTCTATAAGTAATAGAAAACCTTAAATAAATGCTTGCTTCTTTCTAGCCCACATATACTCAGGAGGTAGTTTGGAACTCATACGTCAATTCCAGGATGCTTACATCTTGCTGCTGCCAGTTTTGGAGGAAGATGTCTGCAGGGATTTCAGCCTTTAGATCTGCATTTCAGCCATTGCAAAGAAGGAAGGAATGAAGAGGAGAAAGTCCCACTCCCTTATGGAACTTTCTAGATATCAGGCACTTCCAGTTACATTCCATTGCTTGAACTTAGTGACATGCCCATTATTTACTAGCTTTAAAGAATAGTGTAATCTTCATTCAGCAGCCATGTGCCCAGCTGGAACGAAGGGTTCTAATACTAAGGCAGAAGGAGAGAAAGGACAATGGGGACCGCCTGCAGTCTCCATTGCTCATCCTATTTTTTTCAGTTAATGCCCCACCTCATAGGACACTTGGAGACATAGCAGCTGTATATAATTTTCTAGGAGGAGATAAAAATCCCCTCTGGAGAATTTTAATATATTTGGCATTTCTCTTGGGAGTAGGAAGTGGGCAATCACTCTATAAATAACCTTGATCTGCCCTAGAGGAATGTAGGCAGCTATCTTTCTCCTGAAAAACCAACATTTAAAAAAATTACATAGGGAATTATTATTATTTAATTTCTTTTCTGATAATGTAAAGGAAAGGTATATATTTAATTTATTTTAAACAATAAAACCTATATTATTCATATTATTTTTACCACACCCCACACACACTAAATATATGCCTTTGAATTTTCTTTCTCAGTCATCCTTCATTAACAGTGCCAAGTTGTGCCTTTGTTTTTAGCTTAGCTAGTTTTTCCAAGCGCTTCTATAAATATTGTTATGCACAGAGTGTTGGCTTTATTTCTTTTACTGTGTCTATCCTTCATCATTTATTAATGACACAGATTGTGTGATGAAGAGTTGTCAACATTATCATTTTTCTATATTTACAGGTATAATAACTGCATTGAAGTGGATTTGTCATCTAATAGCCCCAAATGATCCTTCTCGTTCCAACTGCATTTCCCTCCATTATTTACTGTGCCTCCCAGTAGCTTATGATCCACTACTGTCTACTCTCCTCTTTCCCCTTAATTTCCTGAGACAGATTTCAACTTAAAAGACTGAGAAACTATTAGATGGAAAGGTTCCACAAACCACCACAGCATAAGGTCCTCTGCAAAGACACACATTCACCCTCTGTGGGTTAACAGTGACTAGTCCAGTTGCCCTTCATGTGAGGGGGACAGAATCTCATTTGAACTGAAGAAATCTACATGCATAACTCTCATTAACACAAACACAATAGCCACAAGGTGCTTAAATTCCTGTGCAGAGAAAAGAGAAGTGGTTATACTGCTAGTCTAATGTAAAACATGGCTCCCAATATTTGAGTTGGAATTTTCATATCTGCTTAATATAGTCAGTGAGTTGTTCTAGGGAGAGGCAATATCAAAGAAGAAAATACTATTCTATCTCTGTAATGCATTTTAGCAATGCTCAGAGAAGTGGACTACCAGACATTTATTCTGAAAATTATCTGGTGAGCTACAATATGTTTTCAAATTATGCATTTATTGATACTATTCTGTTGTAATTGACAAAGCTACTATATATCTTTATCTTTGCTGTATTTGGAATATAGGAAAAGAAGTCAGCATTTTTGGAGCTAACAATATTTACTAGCATAAAAAAACATTCCTTGATCAAAACAATTGTTCTTAAATACACGGTGTTTAAAGATTACATATGTCTTTGTAGATCATTTCATTTAACTTGTAATTACTTCAAATGATTAAAAAGCACCCAAAAGATTTACATAATTTCTTAAAAGAAAAATATAAAGTAATATTACCATGCCATATATATTCTTCACAAATATCCATCCAGGAGAAATAAATTATATGCGTTGATTATAGAACCAAACACTACATTTAAATTATGTTTCTATGCATTGCAGGGTGGAATTTTATTTAATTTGTTAGAAGGGAGTTTTATATTTCCAATGCCCATACTAATAAGACTTGGGAAATTCTTTACCAAGGGTATGAGATGAGTTAAAAGCATTGTGAGGAAACTACAGTGTTGGTAAAGGTTAGGCAAATTATCACAGCTTATAGGGAGCCGGACTACAGCAGCCTATGTAAGTAACTCCTTGTTGTCTTTGGTTTTTGTTTTTGTTTTGTTTTGTTCTTGAGGCCTCATGCATGCTGTTCAAGTACTCTCCTACTGAGCTATATCCCCAGCCCTTTTTAAAACTTTAAGATAGTGTCTCACTAAGTTGCCCAGGCTGCCTAAAATTCGGGATCCTCCTGCCTCAGCCTCCTGAGAAGCTGGGATCATGGGTGAGTGCCACTATGCTCAGCAGTTGTTTGACTTTGAACTCCAGAATTAATAGGGACAAAATTTTAAATCTTTCACTTAATTTTCATCTCTAAAAATGGTGTTAATAGATATATATTAGGCTCAGAGACTGATTTGCCTGATATGTTTTCCACTTCAGCAGATAATTTCTCATTTCTCTGGTCTAAATGGTGTGAAGTCTCAAATTCTTATGTTGACATAAAATCCCGAGTTCGATAGTGTTGAGAAGTGGGGCTCTTGGGAAGCAGTTAGATCATGAGGGTAAAGACCTCAAGAGCGGGATTAATGACCCTATAAAAATGCCCAAAGGAGCTCATTTGTCTCTTCTACTATGGGAGGATGCAGCAAGAAGGCATCAACTATAAAGAGTGAGACCTAACCAGGTGCTGAAACCTCTGGCACCTTGATTGTGCACTTCCCAGGGTCTTGTGCATGCTGGTCAAGTGCTCTGCCACTGAGCTAACTTCACAGACCTTTTTAAAATATTATTTTGAAATAGGGTCTCACTAAGTTTCCCAGGGTGACCTTAAACTTGTGATCCTCCTGCTGCAGCCTCCCAAGGTGCTGAACGACCTCACCCAGGTATGCACTACCTCACCCAGCCTAACTGATCATTTTCATCAGCATATCACTAAACTTCAAAAGAAGGAAACCCTACATCTCTCTACAATCACCGTGTAATTCTTTTGCTCTCCAGCATTACAAAACTTCTCAACTGAGGTGTCTATGCTCACTACAGGCACTTTTCAATTCTTCCTGATTTGGTTTAGGATTAGTTATTTATTACTGCATAATAAATTGTTTCCAAATTTAGCAGCTTACAGCAAAAAGCATGCATTATCTCACCATTTCTGTGGGCTAAAATTCTGAGCTTGATTTAGTTGGATGTCTCTTGCTACTGTTAACATGCAGTCTGGGCCTGCAATAATTTTAAGATTTCTGTGGGAGAAGATGATGGAAGGGCATCTGAGATGTGCTACTCAATGTGGGAATCTAACCTCATATCTCCCCTGATATTCACAGGCACACACTCAGCTGCCTTCTTGCCACTACAGATGTTTAATAAGTATCTCAAACAAGTCCAAAACAGACCTCATGGCTTTCCTCAAAACCTATTTCTGTGATTTCCAAAAATCCAGTTGTTTTAGTCAGCTTTTTCACTGCTGTGACCAAAAGACATGACAAGAACAATTTCAGAGGAGGAAAAGTTTATTTGGGGCTCACAGTTTTAGAAGTCACAGTCCATAGGCGGTTGACTCCATTGCTCTGTGACTAAGATAAGGTAGAATATCAGTGCAGAAGGTTGTGGTGTAGAAAAGCAGCTTAGGACATGATACCAGAAAGCAGAGAGACTTCTTTACTCACCAGGGACAAAATATACCCCAAAGTCATGCTCCTGATGACTCACCTCCTCCAGCCACACCCACCTCCTATCAGAAGATTAATGCACCAATTAGGTTAACACACTCATAAACCAATCAATTCACCTCTAAACGTTTTTGCATTATCTCACACATAAGCTTTTGGGGGATACCTCATATCTAAACCTTAACACCAGTTCTTTTTATTTTTACTGCTATTATTATTATTATTAGTGGTACTTGAGATTGAACCCAGGAACACTTTACCACTGACATAGATCCCCAGCCCTTTTTATTTTTTATTTTAAGACAAAGTCTAAGTTGCTCAGGCTAGCTTTGAACTTGCTATCCTCCTGTCTCAGTCTCCCAAATAGGAAAAATTCAGTTTTATAATGCTAGGAAAATAAAACGAAAAATGCTTTGATCTAAAAACTAATGCAATTAACCAAATAAATAAAAAATTCTGAGGAATCAAAATAGTTTAAAAGCATTTGTAGGGACTGGTGAAGTAGCTTAGTGGTAAATCACTTGCTTGGCATTATGCTCCTCTGGATTTGATCCCCAGCAGTTATATATATTAAAACATGAGCCAGACACTGTGGCACATGCCTGTAATCCCAGGGACTCAGGAGGCTGAGGCAGGAGAATCACAAATTTCAGTCAAGCCTTAGCAACTTAGCAAGATTCTCAGCAACTTGTGAGACCCTATCTTGCAATAAAAAAAATAAAAATGGCTGGGGATATAACCCAGTGATAAAGCACCACTGGATTTAATTCCATGTACAAAAAAAGAAAAAGAAAAGAAGAAAATAAAAAAAAGAAAGTGGAAAAATGAAAATAATGTATTCAATGGTATCACAATTTATGTAATAAATATTTTCATATCAGAATCACTTGAAGCCTATAGAAAATTTTGCAGACATGAGAACTAATAACAAATCTTCACCATATTATTCCTTTAATTTTTTTCAACTTGTATGTATATATATATATATATATGTTTTGATGTGGACATATATACTATAGAGGTGGATATCAAAAGCTGAGTTAGATGTATGACTTTACACTAATTAGGAGAGACCGAGACAAAAATGCTAGGGAGTTAGTAAACAGAATGATTTTTTTCATAACAAAAACAGGAAAAAGGTGAAGGAGATATTCATGTAAGAACTTAAAACCTTAGTCAGATAGTACCAGTTTCCCAAGGAAAGTACCCCAAAATGGGAGAATTAAGAGAAATTTGTTGTCTCACTGTTCTGGAGAATAGAAGTACAAAATTAAGGCTTTGGCAGGACCATGCTCTGGATGATGGCTCTAAGACAGAATCTTGTCTTACCTCGTCCAATTTTCAGTGTTAGTCACTAGTCCTTGGCTCTCCTTAGAGCATCACTCCCACCACACGACTGTCTTCTTTTGGCTTCAAAATGTCTTTCCTTGAATGCCCTCTGTAGGGTAGCCAGGCAGAAGGAAAGGCAACTTCTGCAGCCAGGCAGAAGGAAAGGCAACTCTCTCTCCCAATCTCCAGAAAGGAGTAAGCCCTGTGACATATTGATTTTAGCCCAGTGACATCCATTTTGAATTTCTGGAATCCAGAATTATAAAATAATAAAACTGTATTATCTTAAGCCACTGATTTTGTGATAATTTGCTACAGTATCAATGGGAAATGAACACACATGCCAAGATCATTTCTTATTTCTTAGGGTATTTATATGAGTTGTTCATGAATACTTCCTTCTACTTTGAGTATTCATCTCCCAGATAATAGCATGGTAGGACTTTACCTGTGATTTGGGTCTCTGCTTTAATTATACTCTTTCAGAGGTCTTCTGTTACAGACTGTTTGTGTCTCCTAGCTCAAACTCACATCTTGAAATCCTGACACCCAGTGTAATGGTATTAGAAGGAGTTTGGGGGAGGTAATTAGGTTATGAGGGTGGAGCCCTCCTAATGGGATTAGTGCTCTTATTAGAAGAAACTGTCTCTTTCTGCTCTTTGCCAGCTGAAGACATAGTAAGAACATGGTCATCAGTAAACTGGGAAGTAACACTCACCAGACTCATGTCTGTTGGCACCTTGATCTTGGACTTCTCCAGAAGGGTGAAAATTAACATCTCTTGTTTAATCTGCCAAGTCTATGTTAACTTGGTGTATCAGCCTGAACTAAGACACCTTCCTTGACCATTCAGTTAAAATTATCATCACATGGCCTTGTTTTATTTCATCATGGCTCTTGGCACTACTTGTTACTTTGCTTATTTATGTCATTATTAGAACACTCAGGCAGAGCCCAAATTATGTCTCTTCTTTTGTCACTCTAGTATCTAGACTAGTGCCTAGTATGTCACAAGAGCTCAACAAACATTTGCTGAATAAAAGAATGAGTGAGCATGCATTTCACAAAAGAAAATGTACATGCACTATCCCAATGGATCTTTTCAACAGCCCAATGATATAGAATTCGCATCACCATTTTATTTAACATAAATTACACAAGAGGAAGCATAGGCACACCTGTAAGTTTTTGTAATAGACATTGTTCATAAATACTGTGAAAAGTAAATGAACTATATTCAAAGAAATTAATTAGTCATGGTAAGTAGCAAAGCTTAAAAAGTACATATCTGATATATTAATACCTATGATTTCCATACTATACTGAAGAACCCTAGAGCTACAATTTGAGACAAATCCCTTCTCATGAGATTGAACTTCTATTTTACTTGCCTGAAAAGCTCTATGTCCATGTACCAATGGTCCTGGAACTCAAGATACACAAAATCAAATTAAAATCTTTTCCCCAAATCTTCTTTGTAAAGATTGGCACAGGCATCTATCTAGCAAAAAATTCCTGGGAGTTGTTTTCGATTTCCTCCCTGTTCCCTTACAGGTGATTGGTGATTCATTTTTCATTCTTCCTGTTTAACAGGAAGTTCTTATACAAATTGCTCTTTCCAGCTCCATGATTTAGTCATTTCTTCCTGGATTATTTGTCCAGGCTGCTTCTTTTGTCTTTGACAAAATTAAGCATGCTACTTGCTAGTTCAAGATCCATTAGTTAAAATTCTTTATCATTTGATACAAACCAAATCCTTGACCACAACCTGGACATTTCTCATGATCTTAGCCTGGTCATCTCCCACCTTTCTCCCATGGCTCTCCCTCTACTGATTAGTCAACCAAGCTCCTCCTTCCCTGAGCCTTTCATCCTTTAAATCTCAGGGGTGCCTTCCTCAATCTATAGTGTTCTCAACATCTTGCTCTCTTTCTTCCACAAATCACAAATTGCTTGCATTTTTTTTTTTTTTTTTACCATATTATAAACTCTGCAAGGGCAGGTTTTGTGTCTTTTTGTTCACCACTGAATGTGTAGCACCTGATATGTGCCTGGGGTACAGTAGAGGCACACTCAAATTTTCTTCAATAAATAAACAGTTGCTTTGGTTTAAATGTGTTCTCCCCCACTCAAAGTCCCTGTGCTGGAAACAGTCTCCAAACTCATATGCAAATGTTATTTGGAAGGAGGGTCTTTGGGAGGAAACTAGGATTAAGAAAAAGACATGAGAGTGGGGTCCCATGATGCCAAGAGTTGCTTTACAGGAAGGAGGAAGAGAAGCTCGGGCTAGCAGCTTGTTCTGTCTTGCCATGCCATTTTATGAGGAAGTGAGCAACCTCTTCCCAGATGCCCGTCATGCTCTTAGGACTGCCCAGCTTCTAGAACCATGAGCCAAACAAACAATTCTTTATAAATATCTAGTCTCAGGTATTTTTTTATTGCAATAGAAAATGGACTAAAATAAAACTTATTGAGTCAACAGTTTATTTTTTTTTAGAGATTTGTACTTTTGCATATCCGTTTTGACTGGGATGATGTCAGGAGAAGCAGCAGGTATAAAAAAAGCAAAAAAAAAAAAAAAACCACACACACACACACACATAAAACTAAGGTGAAGAGGCACAGGAAAGAAAACAAATTAATGCAACAAAGAGAAGGCAGGAAAGAGCTTTGTATTGGGTTGAATGGCGGCCACACCATAGAGCAACTTATATCAGATTCCTGGAATTTGTGACTTTTACTATACTAGTTCCCTATGGTGCTATCACAAAGTATTGCAAACTGTGTAGCTTAAAACAATATTTATTTTCTCACAGTTTTGGAGGGCATAAGTCTGAAATGAAGGTGTCACCAGTTTGAGGCCACTGGTGGTGGCCTGCAATCCTTGGTATTCCTTGTTCGCAGGTGCATCTCTGCTTCCATCTTTGTATGCTGTTCTCTCTGTGTGTCATTTCTAAAAGGACACCAGTCATTGAATTTAGGCCTTGCTTTAATCCAGTATGACCTCATCTTGACTAATTAAATCTGCAAAAATCTGATTTCCAACTAAATTGGAAATTCTGAGATTTGAGAAGGACGTGAATCTCTGGAGGATACCACTCAACAAAGCAGTTACCCAATTTGGGAAAAGGATATACATGGATGTAATTAAGTAAAAGATTTTGAGAGCTTTCTCAGAATTAGGTAGGTAGGTTTTAAATCCAATGGCAAGTGTCTTTAAAAGACACACATGAAAGTGGGTTAACAGGAAGACAGAAGAAGAGACTGGAATGATGCAGTCACTGGACAGACACACGGAGGAGAATGTCATGCAAGACAGAGGCAGAGACTGGAGCGCCAAAGCCATAAACCAGGGAAGCCAAGGAATGCAGACAGCTACCACAAATCAGAAGAGGCAAGGAAGGATTCTCCTCTAGTGTCCGCAGAGGGTGTGGGGCCCTGAGCACACCTTGATTTTGGACTTCTGTCCTCCAGAACTGTGAGACATCAAATTTCTGTCATCTATTTTGGTATTTGTTCTGGAGCCACAGTGTTCACAATGCAGTACTTTCTTTTCCTTCAAGTACTGTTAAAACCAAGATAGAAACATGTCTCAGCCGTCCGGGCCTGGTGGCTCACTTGTAATCCCAGCACTTTGGGAGGCTGAGACAGGAGAATCGCATGTTCAACGCTAGCCTCAGCAATGGCGAGGCGCTAAGAAACTCAGTGAGACCCTGTCTCTACATAAAACACAAAATAGGGCTGGGGATGTGGCTCAGTGGTCCAGTGCCCTGAGTTCAATCCCTGGTACCAAAAAAACAAAACAACAACAACAAAAAACCCCATGTTTCTGAGATAGATTCTACTGTAAACAGATCAGTCTAAGCAAATAAGAAATTGTGAAGAGCCACAAAGTGAAACCAGCTCAACTTCTTGTAATCATCTTTAAATACCAAAATATCCCTTCAATGACCAAGATATACAACTCTTATCCTAACAAGTTACCATAAGAAAATAGTTTGTGTCACAAACTATATTTCATATTTCTCCACTTTCCTTGTGACTGCCTTATAGTTAACATCTGATTTTATCACACTTGATGTGCTTTTCTCTTTTCAGGGTAAATTGTTTAATATCATCTGTGTCTCTCTATTCTTTTTATCTTGAGACTAACTTTTCATCACGCTGTCTGATGTATAATTTACATGACACAGGGTGCTGTGTAACCTACAACTGATAGCACAACTGCTTAAGGCAGCTTAGTTTTGGGGGAGCAAGTCATGTCATCATGATAAAGCTAAATTAAACAGAGGAAATTACATGATGAGTGTCTTTCAAGCTTTGCATGAATTTGGAATTTAAAGTCTAATATTACCAAACAATCCCTTTCAAACCTTAAATTCCATAGTTTATCATTCAAGTGGCAGATGCCAGGCTACTCCAAAATGTCACAGGATTTTGTATCTTTATTTGGATGCATAATGGAGAGGAGTTGATGCTCTTGCAGTGTGTACTAGTATTCTTGCAGTGTGTACTAGTACTAGACATTCATGAAGCTATGAATGTCACCAGGCACTTGGAAAACACTTGAAGAAACTGAGGAACGGACATCAGGGCCACACCCCTCGGTCCCTTACTACTTTTGCGTTGGAGTCCCTGACTTCCTCTCCAGAGCAGTCCTGCTGCTTGGGTGGTCAGTTCTAGGGTTAAAGCGAGCGCTCCTCCTGCCGCGCCCTCCGCACTGCCCAGTCTCAGCGGCAGGTGCTGGCTGGGGACGCGAGGGGAGGCGGGTCAGACGCCCACCCTCAGGCTGCGGACTTGGCGAGGTCCAGCCCGCCTTGCTCCGGCAGCGGTGGCGGCTGGAAGGAAGGAGTCCACCAGCCGCCGGATTTCGAACCCACTCTCGCAGCCTGGACCCGGGAGCTGCTTTCCCGCGCAGACTGCTGAGCGCGTCTGGACCCGGCAGTTGCAGTCCCGGAACCCGGAGAGCTACAGCGGCCGCCCCTCCCCCGCGCAACGTCAACGCCGGCGTCTGGGAGCCGCCGTAATGTTTCGAAGAAATGCGCCTCAAAAGCCTGCGCCCCGCCGGCGCTGCTCCAACCCAGAAATCCCTGTCCAAACCTTGCACGCCAAATCTTCCCATTAGCTCACTGCAGGGCAGAAGAGAGGTTCTCGGTGCGTGCATACTCTAGGGGCGCGGGCGGCTGTGCCTAAAGGTTTATTGCAGCAAGACACTTGATGAGGCTGGGTGGCTGTGGAGCCTCAAGACGATTCTAGGTCTCTGTCATTCCCAAGCTTTGGCAGGTCTGGACAGGAGCGGGTCTGTTAATCCCAGCCGGTGGCCAGCCTTCCTTCCCCATCGCCTGCTATTGTCAGTCTGGGCCGTCTCCGCTGCGCTTGGGAGCCCGCGGCCGGAATGGCTATGGGCGCATGTGCGCGCCCATTAGGAGGCGCGTGGTAGTGATGGCGGCGCTCAGTGAGACTTTCCTGTCACTGGATACTACTACTCCCAGCCCTCCTCCAAGCCGCCCGAGCAACCCTCTGGTCTTTAGTTTACAAGTGGCAATTTGACTTGCTCTGCTGCATGTCTGGAGGGATCGAGGAAAGTGTGGAGACGCCCCGGGGATTAAGGGATCGCAGCTTGAAAAGAAAAAAAGCCAAACAAATAAACAAAACCCACCCACCCTAACAAACATGAGGCTGCTAGAGAGGATGAGGAAAGAATGGTTCATGATCGGGATAGTGCTGGCGATCGCTGGAGCTAAGCTGAAGCCGTCCGTAGGCGTGAACGGGGGTAAGTCGCACCTCCGCGAGCCGCGCGGCGGTTCCCACTTTGGAACTGGCCCGGGAGTCTTGGGAAGGAGCGGCGAGCTGCCTTCGCAAGTGCCTCTCTCTGGAGCGGTGACCAGCCTTGGCGTGTCCCTCGGCCCTCTGCTCGGTTTCTAATTTACCAACCCCAAAGGGGACTTGTAGTTAGGAGCGAGGCAAAAGCATTTGAGTGCAGGATGCCTTTTCTTCGAGCAATCAATGACCGTCCGTCCTCGCTGTCTAGGAGTGAGGTTACAGAGAGTGAAACTTAACTCCTCTTGCCATCAAAGTAGCATCCTATCCCAAGGGACTCCAGGCTGCCAAGAGTTCCTTATCTATCTTGGAGTGGACCTCATTCTCTAGTCTATTTCTGACTCCTCCTCCTCCGCACTTTAGGAAAAAAAAATAGTGGAGGAGGGAAAAAAGGGACACCCTTTCCCTAGGTCAGATTTTGCACTCCACGTGTTGGAGAGTGATGATTTGCTACAGTCGCTGCCACTCCAGAAACTCCCAAGCCGACTGACACGTTGCACTCTTTCATTACAGGACACTATTTCCGTGTGCTACTGGGACTCAGTAGCTACACTAGCAGTCTAACAGATGCAGACTGTATTAGACTATATGTAATCTGTAGTTTGTCCAGGAAACCCAGATGGGCTAAAAACCTAAAAAGTCTGTATAGTGGAAGCTTTGTGATGTGGTCTGTGGACGCTGGTAGGAACCCTGGAAATATCATTAGTCTTAGAGAACCGCCCCCTCCCACCTTTAGATAACCTTGTTCTACTTTTCATCAACATTAATTGAATTTCTTCGATTCATTTATTTTTGATCTTGTCAGTCTCCAAGTTTATTTGTAATACGTGAGTCATACAACGGAGGCAAATAAGGACAGAAGAGAGCACAGTCTTTTTATGGTAGGAAGTGTTCCTGAGGATATTTGAAATTGTACCTTTTTGTTAAAACATGGTGAAAGTGAGGGAAATGATCTCTCTGGAGAATAGTGTTTTTTTTCTCCCTGTGACTCCTGATTGCTCCATTTAGAAGTTGTATTTGGAATTGTTTTGTGCTTTTTATTTTCTATTTTTTACAGTGCTGGGGATTGAACTCAGGCCCTGTACATGCTGGGCAGGTGAGCTACCTACTCAGCTCTGGAATCACTTTAAATGGAATGAATTAAACAATGATTTTGGAGATGAAAGCTTTTCTGTTTGTTTAAATTATTTTTCTTCTATACTTTGTGCAAAATATGTAAAGTACATATTATTCTTGGTGGTTTCTCCCTCTGAAAATAGGGGTTTCTTCTTTGACACAGCCTCTTGGTAAGCTTTTAGGAAAATCTGAAGTCTGGTATTTCAGGTTCTGTCAAAGGAAGACCTTCCTGTCCCTGGAACTAACTGAACAGTAAGATTTAGAGCGTGTTTGTGGCGGTCTGCAACATACACTTAACTAGTTAGAGCTTCTAGTGTTAGATCTGTTTGCTCAATTTTGAGATGAAATCACTGGTGACGTATGATTTTTAAGTTTAAATCTGTGGGGGTTAGGTTGGCAAAATACTTTTACCTTATGTTCTCTAAATGCTGTGCCAGCAGGAAGGTTGTTGAATGGTGAATCAGTTCCCTCTGGTTTCCCTGCGGTGGCAGATATGAGCTAGATACTATAATCATGTTTCTTCCCTTGGCCTCTGCTTATTGAAGTTTTGGTCTGTTATTGTATCTTAGAAATATTGTTTCCCATTTCCACTTCTCCTTATGGTATTAATATAGGATAACTCATTTCTTTGCTTAATTATAAGAGAGTAGAAGTAGAATATTAAGAGCTGGAAGGAACATACAAAGTATTTTAAGCCAGCATGTGGCTTGCTTTCTTTACTTTTCTGTTGAAGTGCTGGAGATTAAACCAGGGCCTTGCACATACTAAACTAGTGCTCTACCACTGAGCTACATCCCTAGCCCCTACTCTATTTTTAAAGTGTAAGACTTTTAAAGTATTGCACATATGTGTGGTCGGACTTCCCTTTGAAAAAGTCTTTACTGACATCTGGTGAGTTAGTGTGCTAGAAATCTATGGATTTGGTAATACTAAAATTAGACAAGTTGAATAACTTTCCAAATGTAAAGAAGTATAGTAGATACTAGCTTAGATATCTTAATTCTTAGATCACTGTTCTTTTTACTCACATATTTCTTTTTGCCACTGAGCTACATCCTCAGCCCTTTTATTTTTTATTTTAAATCAGAGTCTCATGAACTTGTTGAGGGTCTTACTAAGTTGCTCAGGTTGGCCTTGAACTTGGGATCCTCCTGCTGCGGCTCCTCAGTTGCTGGGGTTACAGGCATGCACCACTGTGCCTGACTTATATTTCATTTTTAAATATATAGCAGGTTGAAAAAAAAGTCTTAGAAGATTTATATCTGTGTATATTCTGAGGTATTGATAATCTGTTCTAAGTGAC
This sequence comes from Geosciurus inauris, assembly GCA_004024805.1. Taxonomy (NCBI): domain Eukaryota; kingdom Metazoa; phylum Chordata; class Mammalia; order Rodentia; family Sciuridae; genus Geosciurus; species Geosciurus inauris. The sequence continues at coordinate 28,809 of PVHX01004418.1, forward strand.
GCAGGGAAACCCTGAAGCTATTATTGCACACCTTAGAGTTTATGACAATTCAACACTGTGCAATACATTCTTGAGAAGAGAAAGGTTTACTTCTTTGGAAGTACAGAGGAAGTTTATCCTTTCTATCTGTGTATTAAATTATTGCTGTTAATAAGACATTAATCCTAAAAAGGAAGCTGCTCTGTTTTTCCATTAAAAAAAACTAAAGCTGGGAGTGGTAGTGCATGCCTATAATCCCAGAAGCTGTGGGGGCTGAGGCAGGAGGATTCTGAATTCAGAGCCAGCCTCAGCAACTTTGTGAGGCCCTAAGCAATTTAGCCAGACCCTGTCTCAAAATAAAAAATAAAAAAGGGGCTGGGGATGTGGCTCAGTGGTTCAGTGCCCCTGGGTCCAATCCCCACTACCAAAACCAAAACAAAAACAACTAGAAACATGCTGGAACCTACATATATTGCCACAAAATTTTAGAATATTTTAGATTATGTTTGAAAGCATAATTTACTTTGATAATGAGTAGCTTTTGTGAAATGGTAATAGTTCCTTGCTTTCGCAATTATTCCAAAACATTTTCTTTTTCTTCCTATTAGAAATTGCCTCATTTTTCAATGGCCAATTTTTTCTTTTGATTGTGCTACCCTATTCCATTTTTGTTGATGAACATTTTTTGAATTTTGTTTAAAGGAAAAGTAAAAACATATTTCCAGTTTAGCCATTTAAGATCTGAATCTATTTTGGTGATGTGGAGAACATAATTATTAGCTCAAGGAAGGGCCAGATATCATTTTTTGTGTCTTAGTTTCAACTCTCTCCTCTGCAAATATTTGCCAAGTTTTTCTTTTCTGTTCTAGGTGACTTCTAGTTCCACATTCCATACTTGAACCATTTGTTAGCCTCTTGGTTGAGTATGTCTCAGAAGGGACTTCTCTAAAGTCAAAATTAATTCCTTTTTCTCCCTTGTAGATATATTACAAGTAACCCTGAAATAGCCTCTCATCATGTCCTTTTGTAGATTAGAGTTATTTAGATGTGCATCTGTTATAAAAGACAATGTAACTAGTCTTTAGGATTTAAAATATTCAAAGTCCAGGGTTATTGCACTGTGTTATGCCAATTGGTTAACAGTTTTGTGTGTTTACGTGTATGTGTATGTAGAGTGTGGCACGAATTAGCTACTGAAAAAGGGAAGTTATGTGGGCTAGAGGTATAACAGCGGTAGAGTGCTTGCTTAGCATGAATGAGACCTGGGTTTGATCTTCAGCTCTGTCAAAATGACAACAACAACAACAAGTAAAATTATTGCTCAAGGAAAGCAGATGCCTGAGCTACCCCAAAGAGACATACAATCCAAGTAAATACCACCTGCTGGCTGTGCAGATGGTCTTTGGCCCCCTAGCTCTCCCCTGCAGCCACATTGCTAAATCTGACCCCCCACCCCCCATAGAAATTCTGGAGGCACAACTGGGAACAGAATCACAATTAACAAGAATAAGATCTCAAAAAAGCAAGGCATAGGAGGAAAATAAAAATGACATGAGTTTCAAAAAGCAAGGTATTTAAAATTCCTAGGAGCCATCCTCTTGCAAAGCAAGCCAGATTCCTTGGCTTTAAAATCTGCTCTTAAATCATCCTCCTTGGCTGTCGAAGAAGTAGTAGTCTGAGTTGCTGAGGCAGATCCACAATTATAAAAAAAAAAAAAAAGTACTTCCTTAAAAAAGTTGATGAAAAGCTTTTATTGTCTCCAAACATCATAGTTTTCATAATTGTATTCATCCTTTGGCTCCCTTTTTTAGATCTCAGCAAAAGGGTTTGGGGGGCTGGGGTTGTGGCGCAGTGGTAGCGTGCTCGCCTAGCACGCATGAGGCCCTGGGTTCGATCCTCAGCACCACATAAAAGTAAAATAAAGATATTCTGTCCACCTACAACTAAAAAATAAATATTTAAAAAAAAAAAAAAAAAAGGGTTTGGCCAGGTATGTAAAATAACTTATTGCAATGTTAGAGGAGATCTTTGTTTCTTTTATTCATTGTTGTACTACAAATGCCTAAGACACAGTAGTTACTCAATAAATATTTGTTGAATGAGTGAATGGTGATTTTTTTTCCCCCTGAGCTTGGTCTTCTCTCCATTTTTTGTGCAGTTATCTGTGGATATGGTGGAGGGTTTTGGAGTATGGAGGAGCCACACTTTTTGTCTTGTTTTTGCTTCAAGGAAAACAAATTAGGTAACAAACCACCTCAGCAACAAATTACCACATACCAGGTGGCTTAAAACAGCAGAAATGTATTCTCTTACAGTTCCGGAGGCCAGAAGTCCAAAGTCAAGGTGTTCTCCAGACTCTGGGGAAGTAGCCTTCCTTGCTCCTTTTGGCTTGCCATAATTGCAGCTGTCCTTTGTTTCCTTGCCTTGTGGTGTTATAACTTCAGGTTCTGCCTCTGTCTCTGCATGATTGTCATCCTTGTGTGTGCCTGTATCCAGGTTCCCCTGTTTGTTAGAATATCAGTCTTTGATTTGTGTGTGTGTGTGTGTGTGTTAGGGGGAAGAATATCAGACATTGGATTTGTAACAACCCCAATCCAATAAGACCTCATGTCAATTTGATTATATCTGCAAAGATTCTATTTCCCAATAAGGTCACATTCACAAGCCCTGGGTGAACATGACTTTTGGAGAGATACTACTCAATCCAGTACAGAGGGCTTTGCAGAATGTCAAATATGAGGTGATTTCAGATTTTAAGATCTTGGTAGATATGGCATATATCAGAGTTTCTCAACTTGGATATGAATAACATTTTGGCAATGACAATTTGCAGGATATGTAGCAGGATTTCTGATGTTGTTCCACCAGACTCCAGTAGCACATTCTCCCCCTGAATTATGATAATCAAACAGTTTCTAACCATTGCCAGATATCTGTGGGGACAGAATTGCCACTGCTGGAAAACTGATTATACACAGGTATAAAATGGCATTTTCTCTGAAATGCATCTTTTAAAAGAGAATTGTTGTTTGGTTAGCACATTAGGTCTTCAAGCTGACTGTGTACAAGTCAACAAATGATACTTAAATATCAGGATGACCCTGTGGTTCTCATAGCATTAATATAATTTAAATGATGTCAGTGCAGCTCCAGAGAGGATTTTCTGGAGGGCAAGGACCAGGCCTGTCTGGTTTACTACTGTGTCCCCAGGGCCTAGCACAATAATGATCATAATCATAGCAGCATATGAGTAAGTGTTCTGTGTGCAGTATCTCTCACATAGGAAGTGCTCAGTACATTTCAGTAGAATGAACACTCTAGGGCAGAACTGAAGGCATGCATGGATACATGTTTTTATTTCTGCTAACCAAAAGAAATAAAATGACATTTGCTAAATTAGAGAAGGGAACTTCTTTCACTGATTCTCTTTTTGAGTTTAGAGTATTTTGATTGTTGCAGCAGTACTGACCTGCTACACTTAGGACTTATATTGAAGGCTGATGCTTTGCTATTCTCCTGTGAGCTTTTGTATTCTTCTAGTCTGAGAATACTGGTCGCCTGAAAAATCCTCAGGGTTAGGCTGCATCTGGGCAAATGAATAACTCTGCTGGGACAGTAAGACACTAGGAGTGGTGCTAATATTTAAAGTAGCATTCACTCTCCTTCAACAGAATTTTTCTTCATGCCAAATTTTCTACTGGAAATTCTTTTCTAACAGTAGCTCATTTCTCTCTTTTTAGGACCACTGAAGCCAGAAATAACTGTATCCTACATTGCTGTCGCAACAATATTCTTTAACAGCGGACTGTCATTAAAAACAGAGGTATTGTCACCAATGGGGCACATGAAAAAAGGGTAGAAAATTTAATTTGTACTTAGGTTTTGAAATTGCAGGGTATTTCTGTAAAGCCACTTATAGATATAGTCTAAAGGCTTCAAGATAACAGAAGATAACTTGGACTATGGCAGAGGACTTGTGTTTTGTTTCTACATATAGAAACTTCATAGTTGAGCAGCATGGACTCTGAATATGGAGTTAAATGAGTATCTTTTGGTAACTTAGTATGATCCTGTCTCAGAATTAAAAAATAAATACATAAGTAAAAAGGGCTGGGGATGTTGCTTTGTGGTAAAGCATCCCTGAGTTCAATCTCCAGTACTGCAAAGAAAAAAGAAACAACGCGTTATTTTGAATATTAAGCTAAGTAACCATAATTTAATTTGCTAATTTCACCACTACTTGCTTTTGAATAACTAAATTTTAGCCTCATTTTAAAAATTAAATGCTTATTCAGCAAAGCTAATTGAACAAAAACATCTACACAAATTTACATCCTAAAATACCAAACAGGAAACATTATTCAAAGATGAATAAGAAAGTTCTATTCTTCTTTTCATCTGTGTGGTCAGGTTGCAAAGGACAGCCTTTTCTCTTTGCTCTTCCTGAGTTACTGCTTCCTGTTGCTTCAGGAATCTGATTGACTTTTTCAGAATCTTCAGGAGACAGCCTGAAGAGACCTCTAGTTCCTTTTTGCCATTTGGGAGTTGTGGGCATACACAAACTGGATTCCTTCCTGCACAATTATTTTCAGCTTTTCTTGATGAGAGTGATAAAGAATCATTGGCAGAGGTGGAGGAACCAGGGACCAGAAGCCTAGGGGCTCCAGCCACCACTTTTCTATAGGTGTCTGGACACAAGTCTGCTTTAGTGGGCACCAGGTTCATAGGAGAGGAGACGAGAAACATACTTACTTCCCAGCTGAGGGTGTTTTACTGGACAAGGGCCTCATGAACAGCCCTTTTAATGAAGAAAGTGGTATGAACAATATCCTAGTGAAGAAATGCAATCAAGAAAACAGAAAGTAAAAGTATAATAAGATAGTATATCTCACCTACTAATTTGGAAAAAAATGAAATATCCGGTAATACCAAAAATTCATATATTTCTTTCTTAAAAAAATTTTTTTTTGCTGATACATAAAAACATAAAAATTGTAAGAATGAGTGTTTCTAAGCATCTACTTCACATCTTCTTCAAACTGGGTGAAATGACAGGGGTGCCTGCTGTGCTTGGGCACATTTGTGCTAGTGAGGTTTACATAACTTTTGGGGATCATCTTTTGTTCCCAGGACTCATGCTATTCTAGTGCTTCTTTGGTCAAAACTTTTAACTAATTTTTATTTTAAAAAAGTATAATTTTCCCTCACATATCTATTAAATGGTAATAGTTAAAAGAAATACTGGTATTTTTCACCTCAAGTCACAGTCTGTCATGCTTATTGGTAATATTTACTGAACCAGGCTTGCCCGACATGGGATTCTCTTGGAAGTAAAGAAATCAAGACATTTTTACACCTGAGAGAGGAATGAGTAGGATTTGTGATTCTCTTTTGAGAATCATACATGAGAAGAAAATACCCATTTGTTCTTAAAGAAATCACATGAAGTTATTCTAACATGCTTATTTTTATGCAGTTGGGAAAATCTTACTAAAAAAATAATTTTTTTTTTAAATGTCTTGAAAAGTTAAAATTCTCATTTGGCATCATTTCTTGCCTTTATTTTAAGTTTATTTTCTTTAATTTTAAGTCTGTTTGAATGTAGACTAAATTTAATTATCCTTTAGATCACTCTTTAACAACATGGAAAAAACATGATTTACTAAGTTTGTGCCTTCTATCAGTTTGATATAAATCTTTTTTATTGGAGTATTCTTTTTGATGTACATAGGATCAGTGTGTACTGTTTACAACTGGTAAATTTTATCTCAGTAGTTCTAAATATTCTCACTGATAACTGGCTGTTCTAAGAATAAGTGGGATAGGACTTCCTAAAGATGTCAAATTCCAGTTTTTACGAACACTGTTGATATGAAAGAACCATCATTACTGGGGATAGATTTTTTTTTCTTTTTTTTGGTCAGCACCCCAGTTTAATATTTGTTCTGAAATGTGGGGCACAGTGATACAGGGAGATATTTACCACTGCTGTGGCTCTGGGCCTATCTGACTTGGAGGTCTTCCTGCTGACCTTGGCTGATGCTTCTTGTGGAGCAGCTGCCTTACCCAAGTCCTTTATCAGGACCTTGCTCTAACTACGTCCCCTGGTGGCTGCTTAATGACTACAGCTGTGACTTAGACCATGGGAAATCTGGCAAGAGTCTTGATGTCTCTCACTCTTTAGCTTTTTACATCATGCTCTTCTGTAAAGCAGCCAACTTTGTGGGATGCAAGAATTGAAGAAAGAAGAATGTCACAGTATCAGCATCTCTCTAAAGACCAGCTACTCTAAGCACCTAGGAAACCTTCAGAGTCATCCCGCTAATTTAGACCTAATGATGAAATGCCTTGATCTGTGCTTTATCATGGTATCTAAGTAGCCATCAAGGCCATTTCCTCCATCACAGACCCTTTTCAAGCCAACACAACATTAAGTAATTTGCAAAAGCCATTTAATGTGCTGGATTGCATCAGTGTGTAATATAAGACCATCTCTATTTTCTTGGGCAACCAAACAGTTATAAATTAGGGGGTAGCATCTTGTTATTTTCCAGTTAATAATCCTAAATTAATTTCAATTGCAATTATGATTTGTGTGTCTTAGTAGGTCCTAGAATAGTGTATTTTTGCACACAGGAGACACCCAGTAAATTATTGACTTGAGGTTATTTGGAAGCACTTATTTTGGTCTCACTCAAGTTTGATTTATAATGAATATTTCTTGTCTATTTTTCATATATTGATTTAGTGATGTGTATTCTAAAATTTGTTTTACCAGTTTATTAAAATTATAAAGGATACTATGCTAATGCAGAGCTACATCTTTAGCTTTATGACTGTTGATTTCTAATTTTTGAAATACCTGTTGAAATGGTTTCTGAAATTTTGTTATATTGAAGTAAGGTCCCATTTTAAATTTATTTCACAATTAGCTAACTTCAAACCTACAGTTTCAGAGAATATGTCACCATAGGTTGTGGAAGGGCCAATTCATTTAAATAAATACCTTTTACGTGTCTGTGGCTCCAAGGCCCTGTGCTTGGTGCTGGGGATAGAAACAAAGATGAGCAGGAGGCTCAGGGCCTGAGAAAGGGTCCAGAGTAGGGCAGAATACATTTTATTTATTTTTCTAAACTGATTATGAATTTTTAATCCCTTTAGCTGAAAAATAAATATAGCAAATTCTAAACTTTAGGCTCATGCTGCTTGTTTCAAGCCCAGAGCTATGAGGCTGACTCTTGGAAAGGGAATCAAATAAAGGTCAAATAAGGGCTAGAAGGGAAATTGGTATGTAATGAAAGTATTTCTACTTCCAGACAGAGCCCTGGTTTTAAGCAGTTCTTGATGCTGTCAGTGAGACTCTGGTATAATCAGTACATTATGTGGAGTATCTCCTTAAGTTTATTTTAATGGAATTTGACCTGTATTACATGTGCATAAACAAAATGTCATGCAGGGTCTCCTTTTTAATTATTCATCATGGCATTTATTTGACTATATGGCCATCCATACATGGGTATGTATGGAATGATACTATTTTGGATTTTATAGGGTTTACTTATTTTTTCTTTTCCATTGTTTCCTTCTTTTACCTTTATACAGTCATATGACAAAGTCATGGAAAATATCTGACACTAGGTTTTTGTGACAGTCTCAAAAATCTTTTTTAGAAATACTTCCTGTCTATTACTTTCCAGAAGCCCCTGGTGGCCCAACATGGTAGGCCATTATGACTCGTTTTCTGAGGTCTTTACTGTTCTGTTATTCTTTTACATTTACAGTTGCTTCCAATTTTATTTGTTAGGTGAGTTAGTATTTTCTAACTATAATTTTATAACTCTTTACTGATTTAAACAGTAGCATTTATTTATTGTAAAATTATTAGAAAGAATAAAAATAACTGCTGTTAATATCATGTGCTTTTTAGTCTCTTTTGCCCTAAACATGGTTTATATATAGGATATTTTTTTAAATGAAGTTTTCATTTTTGAAAAATTAAAATGTATGTATGTATGTGTATACATATACATTCTTTTAGACATGTATGTAAACATACACACACATGACCTGACCTTATGTAACACTGTAGAGTAATTTTTCATGTAATTTAATATTATGAATTAAATTTTCATCCTTTATATATTATGTTTTAGAATAACTTACATTTTGTTTACTTTGAGAAGCATATGATTTATTCACATAGTTCAGAATCAAAAGGTACAAGAGTATACAGGATGAGAAGTCTTCCTTTTACCTTTTCACCACATATCTGATTTGTTTCTCTGGGGACAATCAATTTTTACAGTCTATGTACCTTTCCAGAGATTATATGCAAAGCATACTTATGTGTATCCCACCCTTCTACAAGTTGTATTATTTATGTTTGGTACCTTACCTTATTGTACTTAAAAAAAACCCCTTTAGGTTGTTTCATATTAATACATCAAGAACACTGTTTCTTTTTGTATGCCAAATAGTGTGCTATTGTGTGGATACACTGTGATATATTTTAATTTTTACTTTTCTTCTATTGATGGACATTTAGGTGTTTTGTTTTAACAAGGTTTTGCTATTACAGATATGTTGTAAAGGTTAGCCTAAATTCATGGCATTTCCCACATTTGGAACATATGTGGAGGATAAATTCCTGGAAGTAGAATTTCTGGCTCAAATAATATACATATTTTAAGTTGTGATGGATAGTCTAAGTACTTAGAATGGTACCATGTGCTCAGCAAGTATTTCATGAATGAAGGAATGAGTTGCCAGATTGCTCTCCATAGGCTGTGCCAATTTACACTCCTGTCGGTGAAGTAGGTAAGATTTCATACTCCAGCATCCTCACCAGCCGTTTTAATAGTTCGTAACACTGTGGTTATACTTGTACTATTTAATTTTTCTCCCATTTTTGGACTTAATTTTAAGTTGTTTTTAGATTTTGGTCTAAAAGTGCTGTGAGGATCAATTCTGTGCATAGATATTTATAACTACTTAAATGAGATTTGGTTTCAAGACTGTTAAGAATTCTGTGAATTTCTAGTGCTCAAGTTTTTTTTTTTTCTTTCAGTGGGAGTGGTGGGTACAACTTTAAGAATTCTGATTCTGTAAGGATAACTCATTTCTTTCAGGCCTAATCCAAAGATGTAATGTGGTTTCTGGTAGGTCTGGTGTTACCCAGTGACCCTATATTAGACCCAGATTGCCAGAAATTCCTTACATGTCTTCAGAGATGACTTATGATCAAATAGGAACTGCTGTGTGTCTCTACGTGGGGAAAGAGCAGGAGCTCATGAGACAGATCCAGAACATGGGGCTCAGTGAACGAGAGTCCATGTTGACCAACTCTCTGCTATACCAATAAACTTTGGCTATATCTCTCACTTAAGATCCCTTGAACATCTTACTTGAACAAGGGGTATAACCAGTGAATTTCTGACATCTTTGAATATGTTTTCATGGTTACTTGTTTTCAAGGTCTATACTTTTTCTACTACGTTCTGAATGTGTTTTAACTGAATAAGCACATAACACAAATTCAAATACAAATATTTGTAGGTTTATATATATTTGAACTCTGGAGATGAACTACTTAATTCATTTTTAGCTGTGAGAATCATAACATGTACCTGGTTATGTTTAATGTACATTTTCCTCCCTCTTGCATAGTGTGCCAAAAATGGGCTTGATACTGATTTTCACTGTGTAGTAGCTCTCAACCTCAGTTTCCTCATCTGTAAAATAGGCATAATAATACCTACCTAGTGGGGTTGCTGTGAGGATTAAATGAGATAACATGTAAAGCCACAAGCTCAGATCATGGCATATGGTTATTATTTAATAAATGGTACAGAAAACAGTGACTATACTGTGCAGGGAGCCATTTAAAATTATAGACTATTATCGAAGAAAATGTGTAAGAAATTATTACTTGTAGATTCAGTAACATTGAAAATTAAAGACTTATAAATTTTGGCATAATGAATACAGATTAATTAATTAAAATGTGATAGGCCTTATAAGTTTGATGTAATGAATAGAGGTTAATTATTATACTTAATTAAAATGTGATAAGTTCCACTATGTTTTTTTTTGAAAGATTCATTTTTTAAATGTAGATAAGTGTGCTTATTTGTTTATGGAGTCAACAACCTATAAGTTTTTAGTAGTATTGTTGGCTTACACTACCTGGTCCAGGGTTTTACAAATCTGAATTGTGCCATATTGTATATTTGAAAGATGTTAAGAGTGTTTTGGAAATTTTATATAAAAGTGCTTTATAACCATCATGAGTACCTTTTTTCTCTTAAAGTCTGTCTCTTATATACATATGCTTATAGATAAAAATTTTAGCTATGAAACATTCACAATTAAAAACAAACTTGTGATGTCATTTTAGCAGCAGTAGTTTTCTTACCTTTATTTATTTTGTGTCCTTCATTTTCCAGGAGCTGACCAGTGCTTTGGTACATATAAAACTGCATCTTTTTATTCAGATCTTTACACTTGCATTCTTCCCAGCGACAATATGGCTCTTTCTTCAGCTTTTATCAATCACAACCATCAATGAATGGCTCTTAAAAGGGTATGTTTAAATCTTTTGAAGGGTGTACTTTTAATGGGGCATGTGCTCTATTATAAGGAGATAAAAACACTTACCATTATCCTTTAAAACAGTAGTATTTCATCAAAAAGATTAATCAAAGAATTGTTTAACAGCATCTTAAAATACATCCTCATGTTCAATCTTAAGATAATACGATAAGCTGGGCATGGTGGTGCATGCCTGTAATATCAACAGCTCGGGAGGCTGAGACAGGAAGATCACAAGTTCAAGGCTAGCCTCAGCAACTTGGGAGAGGCTATAAGCAAACCTAGTGAGACACTGTCTCAAAATAAAAAATGAAAAGGGCTGGGGATGTGGATTCCCAGTAGTTAGGTAAGCACCCTAGGTTCAATCCCTAGTACCAAAAAACCCCAAACAACACCAACCCAAAAGACCCCTAAAAGGTACTAGGATATATGCTGTTTTGTGACTTTTAAAGAGGAAAAAAATGGAAGAAACTAGAGGTCAAAGATGTATGTGCATGTGTGTAATGTAGGCTGTCCATTGGATGCTTTAACTTTGCATCTGTATCTTAACAAATGTATACAGATAAGATGGAGGATAGTTTTTTTTCCCCAAATGTACAAGAAAGGAAAAAAAATGTGTACATATTTGTGGGACAGATATTTACTTTTTCATGTATTCTGTTTTATTTGATGTAATAGTTGAATTAATAGTAGATTTTATTAGAATCTTTTTCATTAAAAAGTCATATTTGACGAAAATAACCATTAAAAAATATGAAAGTGATTTAAAACTAAACCCCATATAGCATCATAGTATGACAGCAATGAACTTAGAGCCTGACAGTTGGTTTCTGATCCTATCCTAAATATGCCTTTGAGCAAAGTTATTTAATAGTTTGGAACCTCAGTTTCCCTGTCTATAGAATGTAATTATAATTTTACTTTCTACTTAGAAATAATGTGGGGGTATCAATTGAGATCAGTTACTTATTCAAGTTACTTCGTTAGCCCCTACTGTGTGCCAGGAGTTATTATAGGTAATAATGGATAAACAACAGCAAAACTGGCAACATACCAGTTCATTTTGCATGCTGGGGAAACTTGGGGTACGACTGCCCATAAACTAGTAAATAGATGAACAATGAAGAGGTGTGAAAAGAGTTCAAACTGTGATATGGTTGAAAGCTGTTAGGCAGGATAGTGGTTAATTTGAATTGCAGAATTCTGAGGGCAGAATGTTCTAGACAAGGAAAGCAAAATGTGCAAAGCTCTAAGGCAGCAATAAACCTGGTGTCTTGTAGGGTCAGAAAAAGCAACCATGATGGCCAGATCTTGGTGATGTGGAGGAAGGGTAATATGGTGCGGGGTGGGAAGGTCGGCAGGAGCTGGGTATGCAGAGGCTTGTAAACACTCAATAAAGCATTCAGATGTTATGCTAAATGCTACAGGAAGCTATTGCAGGGACTGAAATGAGGGGGAAATGGGGTCTGATTTATATTTGAAAATGATTCTTCTGGCTGCTGTGTGGGGAGCTGGTAGTAGAGGCAGCTGAGAAAAGCTAGGAGATGAGCCTGGAGACCAGAGGGTGAGGCTGTCATGCAATAGAAAGGTGAGTGCACACAGGCTAGATTGTAACAGCTCTCAGAGCCCATGCGCGGGGGTGGGGTGGGGGGGGATGTGGACCAGTGGTTGAACACCCTTGGGTTCAATCCCCAGTACCCCCCCACATACACACACACACACATGCACATGCGCGAGCATACACACACACATACACACACACACAGAGTCTATTGTTACTATCTGCCATGTGTAGGCCACTCAAAGAATAGGAAGATATTAACTCAGTTTCCTTGTCTTCAGGGAACTTCCAACCTAGTTGGATACAGAGGATAATGTACATGATTGTTTATTATAAGAAGGATGGGGCTGCCTATATTTTGTCAAGTGAATGGTAAAACCAGCTAAAGGATAAATGGTTCAGCAAGGGTTGTGTATGCTTTAAAGTAGGAAGTTTAAAAATGAGACATTAGTAAAAGTCAAAGATAAAAATAGTTCTTTTGGGCCAGGTCAGCAAAGGTCTGCACTACTGGGCTGAGGAGTTTGGGTTTGAAGCTACAAATAAGAGAGAGCTCTTAAAAGTGCTAAAATGAAAGGACATAGTGCTAAAAGGTGGTCACTCAGGAAGACTGGTCTGAAAGCACTGTACTGTGTTTATTATTAGAAGACTAGCCCTTGCCATACAGTATGCTAAATAAAGCAAGCATATAGTTCTCACCCTGGGAAGTTAGGCTTAAAAAAATACGTCCTTGGTCTAACTCAGACAAAGGTCTCTCTTAGCTCATTTTTTCCTCCTTTCCCCTGCCCAGTTGGAGAATACACACTTAGTATGTTTACTTGAGGGAATTGCAGACTAATACCTCAGGATCCTGTTAAATAAAGGTATTCTGAACACATTCTCCTCACCTTGCAGAAGTTAAGGGACAGTGTGAAGGTAGAGACCATTCAGCACATTTAGAAGTTTCTAGAATCCAGTGAAAAGCATCTTAACAGGAATGGCAATACTCATGGAGAAGAATGGAAACTTGGTTGTGGTGACTGGTTAATATATAAGGAGTAAGTGTAGTTGCCTATAACTCCAGAATTTCAAATTGGATCATTAGGTGAAAACTGGTTCTTGTGGTAAATTCACAGGAAAAAATTGATTTTTTAGAAAATATATAAATTTGTTCTGGAGAGCTATCATACAGCCTATAGTTAATAGTAATGTATTTTGTATTGCCAAAGTTTTACAAGAGGTCTTACGTGTTCTCATTGCACAACACAAAGATAACTTTGTGAGGTGATAGATAGGTTAATTAGCTAGATTATGGAAATGATTTCATAACGTAGACATACATCAAAACATTGTATATGTAAATATATTCAGTTTTTATTTGTCAATTATGCCTCAATAAAGCTGAAAGAAAGAAAATATGTAAATTCAACATTAGACAGGTTTAGTTTGAGGGAGCAACCTGGCTATATATTTGGCAATAGTAGTTAGGGCTTGAAATGTAAATTTAAAAATATTTCTATGGACTAAAAATAAGATTGAAAAGACAATAGGAAAGCCAGCAAGAAAAAAAAAAGAGGAATAGTTTAAAAGGAGGTAAACAAGAATGATGGAGTAAGCTGGTGACCAAGAAGATAAGAGAAGCAAGCATATAAATAGAGTGGATAGGGAAAAGAAGTTTGGTTTGGAGATTTGGAGATCACAGGATACTTTCAGATCACTCCTTCTAAACTAGTAGAAGGGGAAGAAATCCAATTTTAGAGGCATTAGGAGAAAATGCGTTGTTGTGGGGTCATGGATGTAGAGTATTCTTTAAAGACCACCAGTAAGTTGCAATGCAAAATGTAGGCTTGTATCTTGAGGGAGCAACAGTACTGATTTTGCTGTTAGTTATCTACGTTTGTGTGTTGAATCTTCTTAAAGGGAGGAATAATATCTTATGCATCCTTTTTTGGATACTCTTATGTAGTACCCTCCTCATATATACAGTATATAGTTCAATATTCAATTCAGAGATTTTTCTTTTTTAAGATAGGGAGAGTTCTATTTCTTTGTAAGTTAAGGAGAAGGGACTAGAAGAGAGAAAAGATTGAAAAAGTTAGATAGATTGAAGATACCTGACAGGACCCACCTGGTATTGGTGGTAGGGGAGATAGAAGGCTGAAGGAGTCCTAGGTAAGTAAATTCTTACCCTGGATCCCAGAATAAAAGTTTAACTCTAGAAAGCTGGCTTTGGGAGTTTGGGCAAGTTATTTGAGCTTCTGTCTTTAGTTTTCATTAAAGTGAGAATAATACTTGACAATGTGTCTAAAGTGTCTAGAATGGGATCTACTACCAATGGTAAATGCTCAGTATTAGTGATGATGCTGGTGGGACCTAAAGAAGGTGCAGAGACTGGGAATTCATAATAGGACAGACTACGTTAGCCTCACTTAAGAAACAGACCTAAGAGAAGACCAAGTGGGGTGTGATATCCTGCACCTGTAGCCCTAACTACTCAAGAGACTGAGGCAGAGCCCAGAAGACTGAGCCCAGAAGTTCAAGATCAGCCTGGGTAACATAGCAAGACCTCAATTCTAAATATAAAAACAGTGAGGGAAAAAAAAACCCCAAAACATATTGAATTGAATGAGTTGGAAATCCCGTAAGTTGAGTTTTCTTATGTTTTAATCAAAGTGAACTAAAATAATTTTTGTTTTTTCTTATTTCAGAGCTAGCATAAATTTATTCCATAAATTTTAGATAATATATATTTGCAAGAATCAATAAAAGTCATCTATAAGAATACCCATTCAAAATCTGTTTACATCAAATGCTCTGTGTCACTATGCCCTGTATGAATTTCCCCTTGGTAAGGTTAGCTCCTTGTTCCTCTTAGTAGCTTTTCTCTAGAAAGTTATATTCTATATGAATTCTGAGTAAATTTTTTATTTTTATTACTTAGATTTACTACTCATGGTTTCATTTGCTTGTTACGCAATTTATTTTGTATCTTTAAGGGAGTAGACTTGTTTTCAGGATCTTGGAAATATAAACATAATTTAATAAAAACCAAATTTAGAACAGATAAGAAAATTCACTACAGACTCTAAATTCAACACATATGATTATGTCATGCCTATTTCTATAATGGCACTACAATATGAAAATGTCTTTTATAAGATAAAAATTTGAGAATTGCTGTTTCATAGAAATAAATTGAAAATGTAAGTTGTGTTTTATTAAATATTTTTCAACTTTGATGTAGTTTAGAGCTTTTTTTTTTTTACTGAAATACTTTCTACAAAAAGTATAAGGAACATTTTAACTTTACCTGAAAATAACCTGAAATTATTTATGTTCCAATGACTGTACTCACTGTAACTTGGCAATGTTTTGAATTGCACAATCAGAACTTAAATAACTACGAAACTAAAGTCACCCTTGCCTGTAGAATGTAATGAGAGCTCTGAGACTGCATTTGATGCATCTTCTAAGTAATGTTGCTTCATATAAAATTGTCTAAACTCATCAGGGAATATGCATCAATAAACACTCTCCTATTTTTATTTGCTCAGCTCTGCTATTTTAGAATGAATACAGTGAAAGCTATTATAATTGGAGGGAAAAAACTATTTACAATTGGATTTTCTTTTATTTTTCAGTTTGCAGACAGTAGGTTGCATGCCTCCCCCTGTGTCTTCTGCAGTGATTTTAACCAAGGCAGTTGGTGGAAATGAGGTGAGTCCTGGGGGCTAACCTGATTTAAACATAAGTGCGTGCTGTGCTTCTGTTTTGTTCAAAACTGTGTTTTGAACATAAAGCAGTCATTTTACAGAAAACTCATAACCATGGCAGCTTATGAAAGAATTGGTTGTATTCATATTAAGACGATGCTAAAATTGGAAATGTTGAGTGGAATTTAGGATTTTAGATAGAGATGGGTGAAGCCGATGGCAATTTTTCCACCCCAGTGGGAAATTAGGAGAGCAAGGACAGAGAAGTCCAAGGGAAGGAACTTTCTGCACAAGACTCACAGACTGAGGACACCCACTATTTGGTCATTTCTTTGTTCCTGTAAAATTTATAATAAATTGGCGGGAAAAGGCTCAATTTGTTTAATGGCAAGTGAAGACAACATAAAAAGGAGACATCAGGTTGGGTTTCTAAGATGAGTTCAAAGAAATTATCCAACTGCTGGGGGGACTGTGGCAAAAGATTTGTGTTTGTGTATTGGGGTAGTAACTGTTCATTTCAGAGGTGGTTGACTGGTGGTTCTTCCTTGGTCAAAAGCCCCTATAACTTTATGTTGACAGCTATTTCTTTGTGATAGGTTACTCCTCCTTTTCCACCTATATTCTCTCATTTAGAAAAGAATGCTCCAACAGCTGGGCACAGTGGCTCACACCTGTAATCCCAGTGGCTTGGGAAGCTGCAGTAGGAAGACTGAAAGTTTGAGGCCGGCCTTAGCAACTTAGCACGGCCCTGAGTTCCTTAGTGAGACCCTGTATTAAAACAGAAAATAAAAAGGATCAGAGATGTAGCTCAGTGAAAAAGTACCTCTGTATTCAATCCCTATTACAAAACAACAACAACAACAACAAAAGAATTCTCTGAGGGAAGATATAATGGGTTCTCATCTCTGTTCATTCTTGGATTCTGCTTCTTAGCACCAATTTTAATTTTTATTTACTTTATTCTTTCTAAAAACATAGTACATGCTATATTCTATTTTGATAACAGGTTTGTTGAAATATCATTTATATTCACTAAATTGCACAAATTATAATATTTTCGTGTTTTGACATATTCCCTAAGAAACCATCACCACAATTAACATGGTAGACATAACTGTACCTTCTGTCTTAACTTCATTTTGGGCTGCTATAACAGAACACCTGAAACTGGATAATTTATGAAGATAAGAGATTTACTTCTTACTGTTCTGGATTTGGGGAAGTCCAAGGCCAAGGGGACTATATCTGGTGAGGGCCTTCTTGCTGCATCATCCCATGTTAGAGGTGGAAGGACAAGAGAGAACATGATAGAGGGAGAGAGAGATTGATTCACAGCCTCAAGTCCTTTTATAATTGGCTTAATTTTTCTTGAGGGTGGAGTCTTCATGACTTAAAATATCTTCCCATTAGGCTTTCTTCCCAACACTGTTGGATTAGAAATTAAATTTCTAACACATGATTTTGGTGGCACATGTTCATCTATTGTTTTGGGGTTTTGAGATGAGATCTCACTATACTGCCCAGGCTGATCCTAAACTCTTGGGCCCAAGTGATTCTCTTGGCATATTCTCCCAAGTAGCTGGGACTGCAGGTGCAGGCCACCACACCTGGCCTGGGGAACATATTTGAACCATAGTACCCTCAAACGTTTCCTGTGTCAGTTTGACGTTCCTTCCTCCTGCCTTTCTTATCACCTCTCATCCCTAGGTAACCCCTGATCTGTTTTATGTCACTATAGCTTAGTTTACAGCTTCTTGAGGTTTATATAATAAAATCAAACAGTATATACTTTTTTCTTTTCCTGGCTCCATTTACTCAGCATAATTATTTTGAGATAATCTATGTTTTGTCTATCAGTAGTTCAGACCTTTTTATTGCTGAGTAGTAGTATTTTGTATGTATGTACCACAAATTGTTCGTCCATTCACCTGCAGATGAACATCTGGGCAGTTGCTAGTTTTTGACTATGAATATTCATGAATATTCAATCTTCAAGTGACATACTTTCATTTTTCATGAGAATACTTAGCAGTGGAATGACTAGATCATCTTTTGACTAAGGAAGAATTATATGTATGTAGTTTTTATCTACTATAAACAGCTTCTGAAGCAGACAATTTCCATTCATAATATATAAGTACCCTTCTTTTAATGCAGATGTAAGTTTAATTTTTTGAGAAATTACCAAACTAATTTCCATAGTGCTTGTGTCCTTTTATAGTCTGACCATTAGTGAATTAGAGTCTCAGTGTTCCACATCCTAGTTAACACTTGATATTGTCAGTCTTTTTGATTTTTGCCGTTCTATGATGTGTATGATGTTATCTCATTGCAGTTTTAATGTAATTTGCATTTCCTAGTGACTAATAATGTTCAGCATCTTTTAATGTGTTTATTTGCTCTCTATCCATATGTCTTCTTTGGAAAAGTGCCTATTAAAATTTTGGCTCATTATCTTAAATTGGATGGTTTATTTATATACTGATGAGCATTGATGAAGTCCTTATTACATATATGCACTGTAAATATTTTGTTCCGTTCTGTGGCTTGCCTTTTCATCTTCTTACCCTTGTCTTTTGAAGTGCAAGGTGGCAGTGAAGGCAGTGAAAGGTGATTGGATTCTGGATGTATTCTGAAGCCATAAGATATGCTGATAAATTGGATGTGGGGTATGAGAGGAAGAGATAGGTCAAGAATGACTCCAAAGTTTTTGGCTGAACAGCTGAGAGGATGGGGTTGTTGATACAAAGAGTACTATATGAAAGCAGATTTGGGGCACTATTAGCTTAGAGAGGTACCTAAGAATGCCAAGATCTCAGTGGCTAGATGAGTACATTTATTCCTTTCTCATGGCACATACTGCTTATGGATCAGTAGGAATGTCTTTTGCCATTCCCTAGGGAGGCTGGTTGGAAGCACAATTGAGATGGTACATCATCTAGATGGAACAGGGAGCATTTTCAGTTGTCACAAGAGAGGGGCGGGGAAAAGAAAGAGAGAGGAAGAAACAAAGAAAGATATTAGAGACTTACAAATGGGCTTTCCTCTGCCCAGGTGGTAGTGATACATGGAACTTCATTTACATTAGATTGGCCAGCAGAAGTCACATGTCCTTACCAAGGACTGACATTCTTATGTGCTGGAGAGGAGAACTAGATCTTGTGCACACTTGTAATGTTAGCCATATTGATTAAGAGTTTATTTTTGTGATGTGTTAAGATGTCTATTATATGTCCAGGAATAAATGCCAAGTAAGAGTTATGGATATTAGAATTGGTAGTTCAGGGAGTGGTCTAAACTGGAGATATAAAGTAAGGAATCATCAGTGAATAAATGGCATTTAGATCTAAAACTGGTGAGATTACTTGAGAAGACAGTTTAGACAGAAAAGAGAAGAAGCCAGGCATAGTGGCACATGCCTGTAATGCCAGCAACTTGGGAGATTCAGGCAAGAAGATCGCAAGTTTGAGGCCAGCCTCAGCAACTTAGCGAGACCCTGTCAGTGGTAAAGCTCAGTGGTAAAGCTCCCTGGGTTCAAACCCCAGTGCCACCCCCTTCCTTCTTTAAAATAGAAAAAGAAAAGAGAAGAGGTTCAAAGACTGCGCCCTGAGTCCCTCCAGCAGGGTCAAGGTAATGAGGAATCATCAGCAGAGGCAACAGAGTAAGCATGATTAGTGAAATAGAAGTCAAAACAGGAAAGCACATCAGGGAATCCTGGCATCTTGGAAGCTATGTGAGGAGAGTGTGAAGGAGTAGGGTGTAATCAGCTGTGTAAAAATTATGCTGATATATTGTGTTTGTTAAGATGAATTCCAAAAATTAACCCTTGCATTATGATACCTGGAGGTTATTGGAAACCTGGGCCAGAATGGTTTTGCTGAAGCACTGGGGCAAAAGCTTGTTTAAAGTGAGCTTAAAAGAAAATGGGAAGAGAAGAATTAGAGTCTATTTTGAGATCATTTGTGATAAAAAGGAAGAGAAAATGGGGCTATAGTTAAAGGGCAAGGTGGGGATTGGGATTTTTTTATGTGCAGTAATGGTAGCATGTTTCTATCACTTAAGGTATGGTACAGTAAAGAAAGAACTGTCAATATGAGCGAGAGACAGAGAGGGTGAGCACTGGGTTAAATGAGAGAAGGATACCTGGCTGAGTTTCAGTGGGGGTTTAGTCTGTTCATAATAACAGAAGTGAAGGCAGAGTGTGTAGGTATAGATGCACTTGTGAGTTTCCTTCTGATGACTTCTCTAAGTGGAGCAGGAAGCAAGGTAGCAGCCACGTGTGTTGATGGAGTAGGTGGTCCTAAAGTTTGAGAAGAGAGGAGAAAGTATGCAGTTGCCATCCAGATGGAGAGAGCAAATGAGAGTTGTAGATTGCTCGGCAGGCAGAGGCCCCAGCTGAGAGCCACAGATATTCATTTAAAGTGAAGTCAGCCGTCATGGTTGTCTATTTTCTCTTGACTGCATTTAGCTTCATGGGGCAGGATTTGAATTGGCAGGTAGTTGGATTTAGCTAGCGTTTCTTATGCCAAATATTTTCTTTTGCCACAGTATTAGTGGAATAAAGAGAGTTACAGAAGTTTTGGTCTGATGCCAACTATAGTTTTATTTCTATTACCCTGAAAGAATTTGAGGAAAGAATCTCCTTTGGTATATCTAAGACCTGTGTTAATTAACTTAAAGGTGTCATTTGCTACATTCTTTTAAATGTGATTCCCTAAAAAGGTGTAGAGGCTACACTGAATTATACACCTTTTTGTTTTCAAATGATTTTTGGCAGAAGTTCAAAGTTCATCCATTTTCTTGACATTAATATATAGAATGGAATTCTTTTGAAGGGTCTTTATATGTCCATTCCCCAATAGATATTTAAATTATTTCTATTGTGTTGCATGTTAATAATGTGGAATTTACAAATATTTCCTTTGTTTTCTAAAAGTTGTTTTTCCAAATACTTCATTAAGTGTTTATATTGTACAACTTACAGACATTAAAACATTTTGTAGATTGAGGGAGTAAGATACAATTTTTCATAGATTTTTAAAAAGGAACTTAAAAAATGAAACTTAGAGTCCAGCAGGTCCAGTGGAACACACTTATAATCCCAGCAACAAAGGAGGCTGAGGTAATAGGGCTGCACATTCAAGGCCAGCCTCAACAGTTTAGAGACCCTGTGTCAAAAAACCAAAAAAGGATTAGGGATGTAACTTATTGGTAGAGTGCTTCTGGGTTCAATCTGCAGAACCACACAAAATAAATAAATAAATAAAAATAAATACGTAAGTAAATAAAACAAATAAATAAATTTTCACGGTCACATCTGATGTGAAATGAATAGGCCATTCTCAGATTATGGGAGAAAAATGATCCAGTAGATAATTGTATGTTTAATGTTTTTTTCTAAAATCATGTTATCAGGTAACTAAATATAGACTTTTGTTGAAGGAAATGTAAGAGATTTATCTTTTGTATAATAGGTTGGGAAAAATCAAATCTGCAAATGGGAAGTGAATTTGCGGGTAGGTAAATGGAAAGGTTTGAAAGCTATGTCCAGTGTTATTTGATGGAAGCTCTCTGTGATGCTGCCCTGCTTGGCATGCAGTGGCTCTGTACTCACATTTTATTTGGACTACGGTCCAGGTTACTCGCCACTCAAAACCCTACATTTGGGAGATGAGTTGGTAGGAAGGAATAAGGTTTATTCATAGGCCAGCATCTTAAGAACATGGAGAAGCTGTCAAAGGGCTCTTTTTTTCTCTTTCACAGTACTAGGAACTGAACCCAAGGCCTGTCACATGCTGGGCAAATACTATACCACAGAGCTCTAGGCCCAGCCCTTTTTTCAACTTTATTTTGAGATAGTCTCACTAAGCTGCCTAAGTTGGCCTCAAAATTGCAATACTCCTGCCTCAGCCTCCTGAGTAGCTGGGATGAGAGGTGTGTACTACCAAACTCTGCTGCAAAGTATATTATAGGGAGTGGAAGGACACATAGAGAGACAGTGGGCAAGAAGGCTTTGTGCTGAGTAGCATCTTTGTGCTGAGCAGTCTTTATCATCAGGATCATGGTTCTCCTTTTTTTGTTGTTGTTGTCTGGCTGGAACTTTGCAATAATCAACCTTCACCTTCTGGGGCTAGATCCTGTATTTCTTTAGACAGACAGATTACTTTTCTACAAGTTAAACCTCATAGTAATTTGCATACTTCCTATTAGTTGATGCATAGGAGAAAAGACTAAGTAGGGGCCTTACAAAGGTCACCAGATATTCTGGGTTCTGTAATTTTAAGAAAGATTATGTAGCAGTTAATATTTTAACCATTTAGGCAGGGCTTCCCTTTAGAATTTAGAAGGAGTAGCTAAGGGAAGGGACTGAATATGAAAAGATTAGGGAGGTAAAACAACCTGTGGAAAAAGGGAGGGAAAGTAACTATGCCAATGACAATTTCTAAAGGAGTAGCCCTGTTACATTATTGTCTTCAACACGGTAGTAAAATTACTGGGGCTCATTTCCATGTTGCACTGTCCTTTCAAACTGATTAGTTTTGGCAGTGACTATGACATGTAAGAAAACTTTCAACTTCAGAATTTTCTTTATATTTAGTTCATGATCTTGTATATTTATGTATACATCTTTATATATATTATATACATGTTTTGTACATGTTCTCATGTATTAAAGGAAATGTATGATTGTGTAGTATGTTTCTTTTTAATGAATTAGGGATGTATATATAGATAGTGTCATTTGAAATGATGCTTTCATATTTATATTGCAAAATTATTATATAACTTAGAAGAAATTTTTTTCTATTAAATAACATACCTTTCATTTTAAATGATTTGCAGTAAAATTATTGGTTACTAAAATATTTCATCATGGATTCAAAGTTACATCATCCCTTTAAGATCGCAGTTTAAAATTTGGTGAAAAGTGTCATTACTTTTTGTCAAAGTTAAAAAGTGATTTTTGTTTTTATAACTTAGGTTTTTTTTTGCTTCAGCACACCAACTAGAGTTTATAATAATTTTTAGCAGCAGAGGGAAGTTAGTGTATGTGCATGACAATCTTCATACACTAGAATACCAGTATATCCTTTAGGCATTTAAATGAGACTACTGATAGTTTTATTTTGTGGCATTTAAAATTTAAGCTATTTTTATTTAAATACTGGGAACGTGGTTAGGTTCTTTTTTGAAGTTATTCGTTCTTGTATATTAAATGCATTTTTTCAAAATTGCAGAATTAGAGCGTGCTGTTGACATAGTCCAACTGGTAGTGATGTATGTGTATATGTGTGTGTGTGTGAGCATATGCACACATGCACATGCTCACACACAGTTGTATTTTTTTTTAAATAACAGAAAAAGTAATAAGGTGAGCCCCAACCTAATTACCAAATATAAGAAGATAGATCAAAACATTTTATGTTTATTCTAACATGGGAGAAATAGGATGAACACTTTTTCATTGTAAAAAATCAGATACACGTATTTAATAAAGGTTTCTGTCTCAAATATAAAGGTCTCTGGTAAAAATTTCATTTTTTTCCCCAAAAGCTTTGCCAAGGTTTTAAACCTATGAGACTTGCTAATAGAATCATTGTATTTAAATTGTAGTTATTTCTGCCTTGTAGTAACTGCCATAGGGATTCCTTTTATTAATAAATTTCTTTTTTTAAGAAACTGGAAAATTATTCTCCTGTATTTAGAGAGAGAACTATGTATTTTTCATACTGTGGTTGCAGAGAGATTTCATCTCTCTCATTCATGATGGTATTTAGTGAAAGAGCAAGAAGGTAGGGCTTGGGAGATTCACTGTCTATTTTTACCTCAATATTTCTTCTTTTGTAAGCTGAGAAAGAGAAGAATTCAGCTAAAAGCCATTTCCTACAAATATGAAGTGAATATGAGTCTTAACTCCAATAAAGTTGCAAAATTATGTAACTTTGTAA
Organism: Geosciurus inauris; assembly: GCA_004024805.1. Classification (NCBI taxonomy): domain Eukaryota; kingdom Metazoa; phylum Chordata; class Mammalia; order Rodentia; family Sciuridae; genus Geosciurus; species Geosciurus inauris. The sequence goes on from PVHX01004418.1 coordinate 52,577, forward strand.
AATTTTAAGAGTTTAGTATCAAAGCAAATATGCAAAAATATTATTAATGATTTCTGCCTTTCAAATCTCTGAATCCAAAAAGAAGAAGAAAAACATTAGGAATCCTAATAGATAAAAGTCGGGGCAAGTTAGGAAGGAGTTTCTAGTCCTACCTGAGAATACTATTTAGGCTGCACCCTGTTATCTGTGTTTAAGGCTAAGCCTGGTAATTAGGGGCATGACAATAGGCACCTTCAGTGCTAATGGCACTGTGCTGCTTCTGGGCATGTTATTTAGTCTTGCTTATTTTGTTTCTCAAAATGAACTTTGGGGATCACTAGCATGAGCATTATCTAGGTGATTAGAAGAATAATCTTAAATTATTCCTATCTACCTTATACCTCTTGAATTACTAGTGGATAGGACTCAGGATTCTCTTTTAAAAAACTGTAAAGTCCATGGTATCTACAAAAGGTATGTAGAACAGGTGTACATTTTCAAACATAACACACACTTCTGTGCCTGCCCTCTAACTTTAGAAATAGAATGTGATATTAAACCAGTAGTTAAGCATCTGCTTTACTTAAGACACTGTTTTCTATTGTAGGGAATACAAGGTAGAGTAAGATCTTGTAGGGGAAAAAAAAGTAACCTTTCCCTCATTCATTGCAAGGTACACGGCTGCCACCCCCATAATAAAACTCAGATTAACAAGAGAAAAGTATAGCAAATCTGTTTAACCACAGTTTTAACATGACTGGTAGGCTTCAGAAATGAGGACCCAAAGACCCAGGGAAAACTATATTTTTATGCTAAGTCTGATAAAAGAAGTGGATTGTTACGGAGAAACAGGATTGGACCAAAAGGAGTATATGACCTAATGGGAATAAACTGGCGGAGGTCAGGGGCCACTTGGCAAGGCCTGTCTGTTCAGATTTATTTCTGTGTCTCTGTAAGATATTCCTTCCCCTTTACTCCCAAGTGTGGGGCAGGCCACTTGTTACCTGAGGTTCTTCAGGGGACAGGGAGGAGATCAGAGAGTGATCTTTCTAATTTCTATTGGTACTAAAGTCCTAGGCCAGCGTCCTGACTCTGGGAATCCAACAAATCAGGTCTGACCACTGGCTCCAAAAACCAAACAGAAAAGATAATGGTAAAAAGCACGAGAGGAACTTTAATCAGTGTAGCTACACTGGGAAGTCAAGGAGACCCACGTCCTTAGCCCTGTCTTTGAGAGGCTGACAATGACTTTGAAGTTTTATAGGAAGGAGATTGAGGGCAAGGGTTGGGGGGGTTTCCATAGATGTAGGTTTTTCACAGCTGCCAAAGTGGGTGATGTTGATCAGATGTGGTCCGTTCATGATGTCATTATCTCAGGATTGGTCAGGCAAGGCCTCGGTCACAATGAGAAAGTTCCTGATACCCGGAGGGTAACTTCACACATCCTTAGATGTTTATCAGATCAGACCTTGTTCCTGGAATCCGAAGTGATTTGGAGCTAAGATGGCTGCGAAGTGGAGGCAGAGATGCCATGTCTTTAATCCTGTGCTTAGCTACCCATTCGACATTTGCAGGCAAGTCCTTGTTAAACTATGGCCTGCACAGGGGGAAAAAGAGGTGTGGAGACAGGAGCATAGGAAAGGTTAGAGAGACCTTCTTGGTTTCAAGACCCTCCTGCCTTCATCGACTCAATAGTACTCAGATGCTAGGTGTTATACATTGGGGTATCATGTTCTAAGTACCAACAATCTGTGTTTGCCTTTGAGAAGCTTACGTTGAGTGTGATATTGCACTATTCAAAACCTCTATTTCATGTTATAAACCTCCCCAAAAGAGGAAAAAAGTGAAATTGTTCCAGATTATTATGAAATTATTGTGTTTTTATTTTAGTATAGGAAAAAATTAAAACACACTCAACTCCTATGTGGGTTGAGTCCCACCCAGTTTAGGAATCAGGGCTGTGTTTACTACTTGGTTGTTGTCTTGCCTAATACAGGATTAAGACAGTGTGCATCTTTTAACACAAACATAATTAGGCTGGCATTTTAATTCTCTTTTATTTATGAAGTTGAAGGATTTCAGAACCCTTTGATAGTCATGTTGAATACCAATATACATTAAAGAAACTTTTTGATTTGGGCTATAGAAGAAAGGTAATAAGTAAAAGTGTGTGTGTGTGTGTGTGTGTGTGTGTGTGTGTGTGTGTTTAGTTTCACCATTGGGATTGGTCCCCAAATCTCTTCAAAGAAAATTTAAGAATGTCTCCTGAGCAAAGAAATTTATAACATGTGATGAACTCTTTAAGTCATAGAAGAAGGTCATGCAGTCTGAGTGTATTTTAAAAAAGATTTTCTATCTGCTTGGAAAGCAAATGAAGCACTCATTACTAACTTTAAAAGTATAGCTATGAGGTTTTTGCCAGAGGTGAAAGATCAAGATCATCACAGTCCAATTGGAGACCAAAAGTTCAATTTCTGGCTTATCAGTGAGGCATGAAACATTTCAGGGTTATTTTGCATTATCAGTGGGGAGTTGGTCTTGCTAATCTAATGCATGAAGATAAGATTCATTGAAACATTTATAAAGGCATCTAGAGTTAATCTGATCATCAGAGAGAGACAGGACTTGGAGTGAGAAGGAAACTTGATCTGTCAGTCACTGTCTCCTCTTTAGCAGTCACTTAGCTTTCCTGTTCCTTGTTTTCTCTTCTGTTAAATGGGGTTACTGCTGTTGCTTGCAGTAGAAGGTTAATGGCATCCTGGAGGAATCTTATATCTGAAAAAGGCTGTCAGTGCTGATCCCTTTTGGAAGCTGGAAGATGTGTGTTTTTCAGTTTCCAGCCTCACGTGGTCTTTGAGGAATAGTAATCATTTTCCTTCTTTGACACATGAAAGAACAGGAATAGCAGTAGTAGCAGCACAAAATTCTGTGTCCTACCCTTCTTCCATGCCTGTCTTTGACTTCAGTCTCATTTTTTGGGTTGGATTTGAGTTCTTTGCATTAGAAAGACTTGATTGTTTTAAGCTGCTGTAAGCTTGTTGAAATATACCTACATTTTCCAGGGTTTTTGTGCATAACTTAAAACTTTCTTATTTGACACTGCTGCCCTTCAATTTATCTTCCATTTATACTGTGCTAGCAAAAGGGTCCTCTTAATGGTTAGCAGTGGGTTCTGGGCCCCAAGTCCAGTGGTCAGTTAGTTCTCAGCTTCCATGATTTAGCTGCAGTCATTGATCACTCGCTTCCAACTTCCTTCTGCTTCCCTAACATGATTCTCTCTCCTCTTCCCACATCTCTCATCACTTCTTTCCTCTCTTCTTCTGGTCTGTCTCCTTCCCCATCCAAGGGGAATATATCCAAGGGGAATATATGATCTTGAAATACTTTGTTTAACCCTGCCAGATTCCTGTTTCTGAGTCCTTCTCTCTATAGCTAAAGCCATTTGACCCTTCAGACCCAACCTTGATTCAGATATTAGAACCATTGTGATCTTGAGTGAGAAGTATTTGAACAACTCTACCTTAGTATGCTGTGGCACAATATCACCATCTTGGCTGCTATCCATTGGACCTTAAGCATTGGATACTCTTTTCCTGGCATCAAAACATGTGTTTGATTCTTGCTTTTACCATATTCCCCTAGTTGTCTCAGTAAGCCCTGGACCTCTCTGACCCTTGGTTTTCTCATCAAAGGATATTTCATAGGATTGCTTGCAAGGATTTCATGGATTTGTATGGAAAAATATTTGCAAATTAAAGGGGAACTTATCAAGGAAACATCAGTATTATCATCAAGGCCAAGGCAGGTCACTAATGAAATCACGTTACTCGATGGCTTTCTCAGAACTTTGATCTTCTAAGTTCACTCATTCATTTCATTCATTCATTCAGAAATGTATGTTGAATGCTTGCTTTAGCTTGCTGTATGTAGTACATTTATAGACTCTTCAGTTTCATAAGTCATTTAAAAAGATAAATGATAAATTGCAGGATAAGATGCTTGGCATTTAAATAAATTTACAAGATGGGGGGTGGTTGATTGTTATTAACACCCATTTTGTATTATAGGTTGTCCTCAGTACTTTTATTATTATATTTCCTTTTATAACCTGGAATACTTACATCAGATATCTAAGATAACCCTTTCTGGGAATGAAAGCACATGGGAAGCGAAATAAGGAATTGAAAGATTGCTTTTAGAATTTAGAACCAGATAAAGGGGATTGAATAGACTTACAGAATGTTTCCCGTAAACTCTACAGCCTGGAAGACCATCCCAGCTCCATTCCAGCAACAGACAGTACAAAAACAAAACAAAAAAAACCAACAACCAGATCCCTCTTAAACAATTCTGCGTAAACACTGAAGATTTATAACTAACCTAGTTCTCCTTTTTAAGTTTCAGAGTGTCCGCATATGTTATGACTAACAAAACATCTTTTGATAATTTGGTTTCTTTTGGTTAGTTATATTTTCAATATTAGATTTCCTTTTCAAGGAGATACCCTAGTCCATCAGTGATTTTGAGGAAACATTAGTCTGAATGACAGCACCCCAGCCCTATTTTGTGTTTTATGTAGAGACATGGTCTCACTGAGTTGCTTAGCACCTCGCCATTGCTGAGGCTGGCTTTGAACTCGTGATTCTCCTGTCTCAGCCTCCCAAAGTTTTGGGATTACAGGTGTGCGCTGCTGCACCCAGCCTGGCTAGTCTTATCTGATTCATGTTCATATATTTTTGTGTCTTGTTATAAAGAATTTTGTTATTTTTCCATTTTTTTCAAATTCTAGGCAGATACCTTTTGTAGGTTCTCTGGCATATCTGTGCACTGATTACCTGCCAGTTATACTTGTATTTGTGTATATTTATGGAGTTATTACTATTGAAAATAGCCTTAGTCTCAGCAATTTATTGAATTGTGACATTATGGAAATGTCACTAAATTAAGTTTCAAAAGGTAGCTTTTTTGTATTGACCCCGTTACTAACTAGCTCTACTGTCATGGATATTTTCTTTTTCAACTTTTTAATCAATTCTGTATAAGCAAGGTTGTTTTATTTTAATTAATAGGGATTGAACCCAGGGACGCTTAACCACTGAGCCATATCCCCAGCCCTTTTTTGTACTTTATTTAATGAGAGGGTTTCACTGGGTTGCTTGGGGCCTCTTTAAGTTGCTGAGGCTGGCTTTGAACTCCGATCCTCCTGCTTCAGCCTCCTGATTAGAGTCACTGGGCTTACAGGCATGTGCCACCATGCTCAGCGGGCAGGGTTGTTTTAGATGAAATTATAACTATATAGATGAGAGAAGGTACTCTGTCACTTTAAGCTGTTTGCTTCTTGGTGAAGTATGATCTGCCCTATTGCCTTAACTGTATATCTTTATGCTTCCTTAACTTATTCTCCTCATGAGATAACATGCTTCCTAAAGGTATTACGTGTTACATGTTGTCTTTGGCTTCTGTTGGACTATTTATTAAGGATGTGGAAGTTGTAGAGATAGGCTAATGGAATCATCAGGCCTGATCTTTGCTGCCTTGCTGCAAACTTTGGAAATGACCCTTTTAAACTTTACTTGTTTCATGAAGGCATCAGGCTGTGTCCTCTGTGTATCTTATGAGAACATTCTGCAGTAAGGATGCAATAACATTTTCAAGTGCATTACTCATGGCCACGAACACTTGGCTCTAAACTAATGGTCTTAATGTATTGATTGGGCTGAGGTGTGTTTTAATCAAGTGCCGAGATATTGCACTTGAAGAACCCTCTAAATGAGTGATTTTTATTTTTATTTTTAAATAATATCCCACAGGTAGAAGCTAAAAAGCTTCTTAAAATGTAGCTAATCTATATGTCATTCTGTCCCTCATCTCCCTTCCTCGCTTCTCACTTTGCTATTCTTCCCTCTGCCTTTCTCTTCTTATTCCCTTCCTTTTCCTCCCCTCCCCTCCCCTTCCCTTCCCCTCCCCTCCCTTCCCTTCCTTTCCCTTGAGTAGGGGGAGAAGCCAATCCATATTCACTAAATTTATTTTGTGAACCACAGCTTGGAAAACACTACTCTGAACTGCAATGGAAACCTGCCATCCACCTTGCCTCTTGACTCAGCTATTTTGATCCTCTGCACAAACTTTTTGGCCTTTGTTCTGTGCATAGGACATTTAGTGGCCCCCTAGGACTTACAGACGGTTCCTTTGGTGTTGTCCTGCACACCATTGTGAGGACTTTGTTTTCTTGATGAATTCTTCTGCCAGTTGTTGTCAGCTTACTTGATATGGCTGTTCCTGTAACAGCAACCTCCTAATCCCCCCATATCTTTTAGTTGAGGCCCCACCCACCAGTCAAGGCCCAGCTTAAATACCAGTTCTCTCTCCAGGAGCCTTCATAGATACCTGGCCAGAATTAATCTTTTTTCCTTCCACAGTGGAGTTCTTTCTTTGTGCTTTTGTTGTAATACATTGAATTAGATCTTTTTTGCATGTATTCAGCTCTTTAGCCTATTTTTTAAAAAAATTTTCTATGCAAGACTGATTTTCTTTGTATCCCCTTCGCACAGTACTCAAGTATCCATAATAAAAATAGCCAAGGAGACTTTGGAGAAGACAAAGCATAATCTAGCTCCCTCCTGTTCACATCACAGCCCTACAGAGTTGTTCAGAACAATGAAGTCACTCACTTGAAGTAATTCCAAAACGTGCATTCTCCATCTCCCTTCCAAGGATCTTTTCATGTATTTACTGTGCCAGAATAAAAATGGGATAGAATTGAACAAAGTCTTAGATTAGACATATTTTCTCATTTATGCAAGTTCGTTTTAGCTTATCACGTTCATTATTCAGAGTTTATGCTCAGAAGTGTTTCTCATTTAATGATCCTTCAAATATGGACCTTGAGACAATGTCATTACAACATTCAGTCTAATTACAGTTACATGAAGTTCACACTGGTTTGAGACTGGTATACTATCTCAGGCAGACCAGAATAGTCCAATTCTGAAAAACAGTCTGAGAAACTAATGATGCAAAAGAAACCCCATTTATATTTTTTATATATACCAATCATTGTTTAAGTCCATTACAAGTTAGCCTATTAAAAATGCTTTTTGACTTGTGTGGCCCTCCTTATCAAGAACAACAGGGGAGACCGGTGTGGTGACACATCCCTGTAATCCCAGTGACTGAGGGGTAATGGTGAGGGTGAGGGGTGTGAGGCAGGAGAATTCCAAGTTCAAGGCCAACCTCTGCAACTAATGGAGGCTCTAAGCAATTTAGTGAGCTCCTGCTTCAAAATAAAGAATAAAAAAAGGACTGGGGATGTGTGGGGATGTGGCTCAGTGGTAAAGCACCTCTGGGTTCAATCCCTGGTTTGGGTGGGATGGGGGTGGGGAGAACAACAGGGGCTGATGTGCCTTAGCTCTCATTCAAGTTTATAGTAAGTCCCTGTCAAAATAACCCGTCATTAATACTCATGGCATTTGTGCAGGCATTTGTTGGTATATATTTATTCTTCTTTTTTAAAATATTTTTTTGTTGTTAATGGACTTTTATTTTATTTATTTGTATGTGGTGCTGAGAATTGAACCCAGTGCCTCACACATGTCAGGCAAGCGCTCTGCCACTGAGCCACCGCCCCAGCCCGGTATATATTTATTCTTTTTGTTCCTCCAAAGTTTGATATTTTCAGTTTCCCAATTATTTAATCATCAACTGTCTGATGTGTGTTTTCACATTTGTTGTTAAAGGTAGTAAAGGTAGTACATAGTCATACTTTGATATGAAAAATGAGAACTGGCATAATAATTAAAAAAGAATCTGCTAGCTTAGGTAGTCTAGAGAGACATACATTCTATTGGTTTGATTTTTTTTTCTTTTTGATAAAATATGAAATTTTTGTTAGAGGAAGTATGTAGCTCTCTTTTAAGACTTTTTATTTTCAGATTATATTTGAAAATATATCAAAGGGTAAAATAAAAAAAGAGCCTAATTTAAATAACAGTTGGCCTTTGGTTGATGAAATTTTACAACTTCAAGCCCAATGCATTATAAATTGATTCTCGAAGAGAAAGAGGAAAGAAGTTAATTGAGCTAGAAGCTTGTTTGCTAAATAAAGGAGCCTCGTACTGGCTGGAGAAGCCTAACAGCTTTTTACAAGCCCCTCAGAGATGGGAGATAACGTTAGCATTTTCCTGCATTTCCCGATTTCCAATCTGGAAAGAAATAAGGAACAGTGCAGGATGAAGAAGAAACTCAGGACTGCCATCGTGCACAACTCCAGGGGGCACTTTCAACTTTTGAGGGCAATCCCCTGCCCACTGTGGGTTTGGGGGGCTGCTACCCCGCACATAAGAGATAACTGTAATCGCAGTAAGCTGCCGCTATCACAGTGGTACAGCTAGCTGGCGCTTGCTCTGTGTCAGGCCTTGTTCCTTTAATCCTATGACCACCTTTTGAGACAGGTACTGTTATCATCCTCATTTTACAGAAGAGAAAACTGATGCAAAAAGAGAGTAGGAAACTTGTCCACAGTTATCAAGTGTAAGAAAGGAAGAGAGGATGCAAACCAGACTCTTTGTCTTTGATGCCTGTGCCCGGCCCCCTTCTCTTTACTCCCTTTAGTTAGCACTGGAGGTAGGGCGGGCAGGCTAAAAGCTGTCATCCCACAGATGGCTTAATGTCTGAACTACTTTGGTGGGAAGAACAAAGTTTGTCCTGAGAAGAGACTACAAAGCCCATGACTTGGTAGAATGTGATCCTAAGAAGTTTAGGCGTGATCTTCTGTCTGATTGGAAGCCTCCGTTTAGGAAGCTTTCCCCATCTCGCAGGGCCCTGTGGCCCTTATCCCATCCAGGCACCTCAGCACAGAATAGTGCAGGGATTGTGCATCTCACCAGAACTCTCAGTGGATGACCAGGAACGCGTGTTCCCTATTCACAGTTGGGTCCTTTTCACCTAGTGCAGTATTTGGCGTGTTATCAGGCATGGTAAATGCTTTTAAATAAATGAATATTTTTGGAGAACTTTGTTTAAATATGTGATGTTATGGTAATAATTCTTATTCAGTTATACTTTTTTTATGTTAAATTTTTATAGAAAAAACCAGATACATAATTGGCTCTATTTTGGAACACTTTTGCTTTTCTCAGTCATTCGTGCCTATTCTGCTGTGTCTGAGCACCAACAGCTATAATCTTGTGGTGGCAATTTCCCAAAGTGGCTGGCATCATGCCTAGAAGGAAAATAAAACTTCTTTTAAAAAGAAATTATAGTTATTAGTACATATTAATTGTACAGAATAATGGGTTTCATTGTGCCAATTTCATACATGCATATAATGTATACGTGTATTACAGTGCATATAATACATGCATATCATAGCCACTCGCCTTAGGAAACAGGACTTCTAATACCTGGAAGGAAAGAAAAGGCTTCTATTGAGTTGGTTGTGCATTTTCAAACCTATTAAGTGGTGAAAGATATATACAACAATTTTAATAGCTGAATGGAATCTTAGTCTGTTTTCTTCCCTTTCTAATTTTGGATGATCTTAAATCATCTACTTAAGTAAATATGCCAGAAAAATGATTCAGACATTAGTAGATACTTGATAAACATTTTTTTAAAATGAATGATGAAGTAGAAGTTCTTTTTCTTACTTTCAATAAGTGGGGATTCCCTATGGAAATTGCAGTATATACAGAATTAAAATACATGTGAAAATACTTCTTTAGGTCATTTCTTACTGTGATAAATATGTTTTTAAATTATTGTGCATCTCTTAGGAAATGCTTTGTCTTTTTCTATTTTCAACTTCTCAAGAATTGTATGAAATCGATAGAACTAGTATTATATTATTCTGATTTTATGGTTAGGCAAATTAGGATTGAGAGGTGAGGTGGCTTGTCTGAAGTCCTACAACTGGGATGCCCTAACTTCTGTAGGACACTTTCATCCCATTATACATTTGTGAAGCAAAATTGACAAAGCTCTGGAAACCAGCTATATAAAATCTAGAACTTGTGTCGGTTCCTCATTACAGTTGAATGACTTGACATCTGTCTGAAGGGTGGATGTCAATTTGTATTGTTATTTTAAAATGAATTATGAATGCCTAAAATTACAGAGGGCCATTAATATTTCCAGTGAGTAGGGCGCTAGAATACAAACCTCAGACCTCATCTGCTTTCAAAGAGGTTGGTAACGAAATGCAGGAATTGGCAGGGCTGCGTAAGTGATGGGCTGGGGAGGTCTCTGGAGCTTGAGTCAGGCTCCTGGCTTGGGTTGTTGGTTCTTGGAAGTGAGAGGTTTTCAGGTTCTCTCCCAGGGATTAGACATTTTTGGAAAGGTCTCCCTAGGGTCAAGATAACAAACTTTCTGGAAGATCCAAGAAGCTGGATCTGATGGAGGGGGTGTGTTACTCACAAATCTTCTTCCGGTGGCCTTGCCCTTGGAATAGCTTTATCTGTGAAAGGAGAGGAGAGCAGACTGGCCGAGGAAGTAATTGTAGTTCAGTTGACAGCTGGACTGCAAAGTTGCTTCCTTATGGTGAGTTGGTGGCGGAATGATTGCTTTCTGGGCCTCATAGATACACATTCTGAAAGGAATCACTGAGCACTTGGGTGGTGTGAGTGGGCTGGGACATCGTGGCAGTGGAAGAGCTGAAGGAAAAGAGAAATTCTCCTAACTCAAGAACTCCTATTTCCTGTGGCTGAAAGCCAAGCTGAGTTTCCTTCCATACCTCAAACACGAGGGAACCATTGTCCTGAAAATTTGCTTTGGTAGCAAGATTCAAACCCCACCAAGGAGCCAGTCTCACCCAGGAACACATCCCCAAGTATATCTTGTTCTAACAAATGTTTTAAATGTAGTTTGAAACTATAAGACACCATGCACATGTTTTCTCTTTAAAATTTGTTTGTTTAAATAAAGTAAAATAATCAGTTATGGGCTGGGGTTGTGGCTCAATGGTAGAGCGCTTGCCTAGCACATGTTTGATCCTCGGCACCACATTAAACAAAAAACAAAAAAAAGGGTAATTGTGTTCATCTACAAGTAAAAATAATATTAAAAAATTAACTATGGTGTTAGAAACCCTACTAGTATATACCTTCTTTACCCCTAAATCCACTCTATTCATTAGGTTATGTAAAGCATATCCTGGCAATTTGCATGTTTCTTAGTGTAATTTTGTTAAATGATTAAATAAATGTTTGTGTATATGCTCTGTACATTATGAAACATTATACTGTTATGTTAACTGTTCTTGCTGGTAGAAGACTGGCTTTAGACTTTTTTTATTGGAGTGTCTTTTGGATGTAGTTAATTGGTGATTAATTATTGCTGTGTTGACAGCTTATTTAAATGACGTACATTTTCTTTTTTAAAAATCTTATTTGTTCTAATTATACACAATAACAGAATGCATTTCAATTCATTGTACACAAATGGAGTACAACTTTTCATTTCTCTGGTTGTACATGATGTAGAGTCGCATCACATGTGCAGTCATACATGTACCTAGGGTAATGATGTTCATCTCATTCCACCATCTTTCCCGACCCCATGCCCCCTCCCCTTCAACCAATTGAAGTTGCTTCATTCCCCCTCTCCCCCATTATGTATCAGCATCCACTTATCAGAGAGAACATTCGGCCTTTGGTTTTTGGGGATTGGCTTACTTTGCTTAGCATGATATTCTCCATCTCCATCCATTTACCTGCAAATGTTATAATTTTATTCTCTGTGTATATGTACCACCGTTGACTCTATGTCCCGCGTGGATGATAGAGACATTATTCCTTGACTGGTAAAAGACCGAATAAAAGAAGTAAGGCAATGAAAGAACCATGTAACACAGAAAATAGTTTTAAAACGTGGGGGTAGGGCCCACAGCCAGGTGACCCGGCAGATGGCAAAAAAGCAAATGCACAAAAGGCAAAATGGCCCCTGTGTGTGCTTTATTTATATCGCGGACATCAAAGACCTTCCATGGAACATTCTTTCCCAAGGTAGAAAGAAGGTGGAGTCTTGCAGTCAACAGGTTGATTGACATCTTGGCTGGCCACACCCATCTCAGAGGGGCTGGAGTTACAGCAGATCAAGCCCTATCATTAGTGCTGTGTGGGACTCTTGTGTGGTGGTCCACACACAGCCCACCGATGACTCTCTACATACCACAATTTCTTTATCCATTCATCTATTGAAAGGCATCTAGGTTGGTTCCACAGTTTAGCTATTGTGAATTGAGCTGCTATGAACATTGATGTGGCTGTGTCACTATAGTGATTCAACGAGTACATTCGGCATTTGGTTTTCTGAGATTGGCTTACTTCACTTAGCATGATATTCTCCAACTCCATCCATTTACCTGCAAATGCCATAATTTTCTTCTCTTTTATTGCTGAGTAATATTCCATTGTGTATATATACCACAGTTTCTTTATCCAGTCATCTATCAAAGGGCATCTAGGTTGGTTCCACAGTTTAGCTATTGTGAATTGAGCTGCTATAAACATTGAAGTGGCTGCAGCACTGTAGTTTGCTGTTTTTAAGTCTTCTGGGTATAGACCAAGGAGTGGGATAGCAGGCTCAAATGGTGGTACCATTCTACGTTTTCTAAGGAATCTCCATACTGCTTTCCAGATTGGTTGTACCAATTTGCACTTCTACCAGCAATGTATGAGTGTGCCTTTTTCCCCACAACCTTGCCAATACTTATTGTTGTTTGTATTCTTGACAGTTGCCATTCTGACTGGTGTGAGATGAAATCTTAGGGTAGTTTTGATTTGCATTTCTCTGATTGCTAGAGATGTTGAACATTTTTTCATATGTCTGTTGATGGATTGTATATCTTCTTCTGTGAAGTTTGTGTTCAGCTCTTTGGCCCATTTATTGATTGGGTTGTTAGTTTTTTGGTGTTACGTTTTTTGAGTTTTTTATATATCCTGGAGATGAGTGCTCTATCGGATGTGTGTGTGGCAAAGATTTGTTCCCAGAATGTCGGCTCTCTGTTCACTTCATTGATTATTTCTTTTGCTGAGAAGAAGCTTTTTAGTTTGAATCCATCCCATTTGTTGATTCTTGATTTTACTTCTTGTGCTATAGGAGTCATGTTAAGGAAGTATGGTCCTAATCCTACATGATGAAGATTTGGGCCTATTTTTTCTTCTATGAGGTGTTGGGTCTCTGGTCTGATTCCCAGGTCCTTGACCCACTTTGAGTTTGAATTTTGTGCATGATGAGAGATGGGGGTTTAGTTTCAATTTCCTGCATATGGATTTCCAGTTTTCCCAGCACCATTTGTTGAAGAGGCTATCTTTTCTCCAGTGTACGTGTTTAGCTCCTTTATCTAGTATAAGGTAATTGTATATAAGTGGGTTCATCTCTGTGTCTTCTATTCTATACCATTGGTCTACATGTCTATTTTGGTGCCAGTACCATGCTGTGTTTGTTACTATAGCTTTGTAGTATAATCTGAGGTCAGGTATTGTGATGCCTCCTGCTTCACTCTTCTTGCTAAGTATTGCTTTGGCTATTCTGGGTCTCTTATGGTCTCTTCATGATTGCCTTTTCTATTTCTATAAGGAATGATGTTGGGATTTTAATTGGGATTGCATTGAATCTATATAGTGCTTTGGGAAGTATGGCCATTTTGACAATATTGATTCTGGTTATCCAGGAGCATGGGAGAATATTCCATCTTCTAAGGTCTTCTTCAGTTTCTTTCTTCAGTGTCTTATAGTTTGCATTGTAGAGGTCTTTCACCTCTTTTGTTAAATTGATTCCCAAGTATTTTATTTTATTTTTTGAGGCTATTGTGAATGGGATAGTTTTCCTAATTTCTATCAGAGGGTTTATCACTGATGTATAGAAATGCAATTGATTTGTGGGTGTTGATTTTATATCCTGCTACTTTGCTGAAATCATTTATTAGTTCTAAAAGTTTTCTGGTAGAAGTTTTTGGATCCTCTAAGTATAGAATCATGTTGTCCACAATAATGATAGTTTGAGTTCTTCTTTTCCGATTCGTATCCCTTTAATTTCTCTCATCTGTCTAATTGCTCTGGCTAGTGTTTCAAGGACTATGTTGAATAGCAGTGGTGAGAGAGGGCATCCCTGTCTAGTTAGTTCCCGTTTTCAGAGGGAATGATTCCATTTTTCTCCATTTAGGATCATGTTGGCCTTGGGTTTAGCATAGATAGCTTTTACAAAATTGATGTATGTTTCTACTATCCCAAGTTTTTCTAGTGTTTTGAGCATAAAAGGGTGTTGTATTTTGTCAAATGCCTTCTCTGCATCAATTGATAAAATCATATGATTCTTATCTTTAAGTCTATTGATGTGATGATGTATTACGTTAATTGCTTTCTGTATGTTGAACCAACCTTGCATCCCTGGAATGAACCGCACTTGATCATGGTGCACTATTTTTTTGATATGTTTTTGTATGCAATTTGCCAGAATTTTATTGAGAATTTTTGCATCTATGTTCATCAGGGATATTGGTCTGAAGTTTTCTTTCTTTGATGTGTCTCTGTCTGGTTTTGGTATCAGGGTGATACTTGCCTCATAGAATGAGTTTGGAAGGGTTCCCTCCTTTTCTATTTCATGAGATAGTTTGAGGAGAATTGGTATTAATTCTTCTTTGAAAGTCTTGTGGAACTCAGCTGAGAATCCATCTGGACCTGGGCTTTTGTTGGTTGGAAGGCTCTTGATGGCATCTTCTATTTCCTTGCTTGAAATTGATCTGTTTAAGTTGTATGTGTCCTCTTGGTTCAGTTTGGGTAGGTCATATGCCTCTAGAAATTTATCAGTGTCTTCGGAGTTTTCTATTTTACTGGAGTATAAATTTCCAAAATAGTTTCTAATTATCCTCTGTATTTCAGTAGTGTCTGTTGTGATATTTTCTTTTTCATCTCAAATTTTAGTAATTTGGGTTTTCTCCCTCCTCCTTTTTGTTAGGGTGGCTGAGGGTTTGTCAATTTTTTTTTTTTTTTTGAAGAACCAGCTTTTTGTTTTGTCAATTTTTTGAATTGTTTCTTTTGTTTTTATTTCATTGATTTCAGCCCTGATTTTGATTATTTCCTGTGTTCTACTTCTTTGGGTGTTAATTTGTTCTTCCTTTTCTAAGGCTTTGAGATGAAGAGTGAATTCATTTATTTGTTGATTTTTACTTCTTCTAATGAATGAGTTTAGTGCTATGAACTTTCCTCTTAGCACTGCCTTCATGGCATCCCGGAGATTTTGATATGTTCTATCAGAGTTTTCATTTGCCTCTAAGAACTTTTTTATCTCTTCCTTGATGTCTTCTGCTATCCATACATCATTCAATAGCATTTTATTTAGTTTCCAGGTGATGGAGTAGTTTCTGTTTTTTAATCTGTCATTGATTTGTAATTTTATTCCATTGTGGTCAGATAGGATGCAGGGTAGAATCTCTATTTTGTTGTATTTGCTAAGACTGGATTTGTGGCATAACATATGATCTATTTTGGAAAAGGATCCATTTGCAGCTGAGAAAAAAGTGTATTTGCTCATTGATGGATGGAACATCTATATATGTCTGTTAAGTCTAAATTATTGATAGTTTCATTGAGATCTATGGTTTCTTTATTAAGTTATTGTTTGGAAGATCTATCCAATGGTGAGGGAGCTGTGTTAAAGTCTCCAGGTATTATTGTGTTGTGGTCTATATGATTCTTGTATTTGAGAAGGATTTGTTTGATATACGTAGAAGCCCCATTATTTGGGGCATAGATATTTATGATTGTTAGGTCTTGTTGATGTATGATTCCCTTAAGAAGTATGAAATGACCTTCTTTATCTCTTTTCACCGTCTTTGGTTTGAAGTCCACTTTATTTGATATGAGGATGGAAACTCCTGCTTGTTTGTGGGGTCCATGTGAGTGATATGTTTTTTCCCACCCTTTCACTTTCAGTCTGTGGATGTCTTTTCCTGTGAGATGAGTCTCTTGAAGACAGCATATTGTTGGGTCTTTTTTTTTGATCCAGTCTGTCAGTCTATGTCTTTTAATTGGTGCATTTAGGCCATTTACATTCAGGCTTATTATTGAGATATGATTTGTAATTCCGGTCATTTTGGTTTGTTTTTTGTTTTTACCTTGAGTTGTTTTCTCTTTTGAATGGTCTTTCCTCTAGTGTAGTTCCTCTCTTTGTAAATTTTCATTGTTGGTTATCATTTCCTCCTTGTGGAATATTTTGCCAAGAATGCTGTATAGTGCAGGCTTTCTTGCTGTAAATTCTTTTAACTTTTGTTTATTATGGAAGGTTTTTATTTCATCATCAAATCTGAAGGTCAATTTTGCTAGATATAGGATTCTTGGTTGGCATCCATTGTCTTTCAGGGCTTTGAATATGTTATTCCATGATCTCCTGGCTTTTAGTGTCTGGGTTGAAAAATCTGCTGAGATACGACTTGGTCTCCCCTTATATGTAATCTGGTTCCTCTCTCTTAGGGCCTTTAAAATTCTATCCTTATTGTGTATGTTGGGCATTTTCATTATAATGTGCCTTGGTGTAGATCTGTTGAAATTTTGTGCGTTTGGTGTCCTGTAAGCCTCTTGTATTTGATTTTCCATTTCATTTTTCATATTTGGGAAATTTTCTGATATTATTTCATCGAAGAGATTGTGCATTCCTTTTGTTTGAAATTCTGCACCTTCTTCTATCCCAATAAATCTTAGATTTGGTGTTTTGATGCTGTCTCATATTTCTTGTATGTTCTGTTCATGATTTCTTTTACCATCATCACTGTATGGTCAAGTTTATTTTCAAGATTGTATATCTTCTCTTCACTAGCCAAGGTTCTGTCTTCCAGGTGATCTAGTCTGCTGGTGATGCTTTCTATTGAGTTTTTTATTTGGTTTATTGTTTCCTTCATTTAAAGAATTTCTGATTGGTTTTTTTTTTCATGATCTCTTGCTCTTCCTGAAAGTAATCTTTTGCTACTTGTAATTGCTCTCTTATCTCTTTGTTAGAATGATCGATGGTTGCCTTTATTTGTTCTCATATTCTTTGTTGGATTGATCAATTTTTGCCTATAATTGTTCACTTATGTCATTCTTTAGTTCGCTGATCATTTTAATTATGTACGCTCTGAATTCTTTCTCTGACATTTCCTCAACTGTGCTGTCAATGGATTCTGTTACAGTGGTATCCAGGTTTATTTGGGGCACTTTCTTCCCTTGTTTTTTCATGTTGATTGTGTATCTTCTTTTCTTGAAATACCAATCTGAGGTATTGTGGCTTCTATCCTGTAATCTTGTATTGACACTCCAGATTACCTGTGTCTCACCTTGGAACTACTTCTGTTCCCCCAGTGTCCCCAGATGGGCACTACTGCCTCTAAAGTTGGTGGCGGAGGTAGTGGACGTACTTCTAGAGGGCAGTGGGAGTGGCCTTGCCTGGGCTCCTGAGGCGGCCCCTGAGGGCTGTTTTGCCCCTCTCTTGCACTCCTGCTGGTGAACAGGAACTTTGGAGCGGAACTGGAGGTGGGCCCAGGTCTCACTTAGGCAGGGTCACAAGCTCGAGAGTCTGTGTGGGACCCTTACAGTGAGTGTGTGCTCCCCTGGGGCTGGAGGCTAGCAGGCTCTGGTCTGCCTTCAGCTGGGCACCCCTGGCATTCCCTAAGGGTGGTTTTGGCCTTCTGTCTCGCCTGACCACAGGAACTCTGGAGTGGAACTGAGGCGGGCCCAGAGTGCACTTGGGTGGGGCCTCTTCACACTGGGATTTCTGCAGGCCACTCTTACCCTGGGTATGCCTTCCTTTGTGGCTGGTAGCTATCAGTCTCTGGTCAACCCTTAGTTGGACACCCATGGAGTTTCCTGAGGGTGGATCTGGGCCCTCTCTAGCTCCTGCTGGACCCCAGGAATTCTGGAGCAGAACTGGGGCTGGTGTCTCTGGAGCAACTCTTGCCCTGAATTTGGGCTCCCCAGTGGCTAGAGGTAGCAATCCCTGGTGTCTCTTTGGCTGGACAACCGTGGAGTTTCCCAAGGGCGGATCAGGGCCCTCTGTGGCTCCTGTCATTCCACAGGAACTCTGGAGCAGAACTGGGGCTGCCTCGCGCTAGGGTCTTGGCGGGGACTCTTACCCTGAGTTTGCGCTCCTCAGTGGCTAGAGGTAGCAGTTCCTGGTCTCCTGTTGGCTGGACACCTATGGAGGTTCCTGAGGGCGGATCTGGGCCCTCTGTAGCTCCTGCCGGACCCCAGGAACTCTGGAGTGGTACTGGGGCAGACCCAGGCCCTTGCTTGTATTTTTGATAATTGCCATTCTGACTGGAGTGAGATGAAATCTTAGAGTAGTTTTGATTTGCATTTCTCTCATTATTAGAGGAGTTGAACATTTTTTCATATATTTGTTGATCAATTATATACCTTCTGAGAAGTGTCTGCTCAGTTCCTAAGCCCATTTATTGATTGGGTTATTTATTTTTTTGGTGTTAACTTTTTTGAGTTCTTTATATATTCTGGAGATTAGTGCCCTATCTGATGTGCATGTTGTAAAGATGTTCTCCCACTCTGTGGGCACTCTCTTTATGTTATTGATTGTTTCCTTTGCTGAGGAGAAGCTTCTTAGTTTGAATCATCCCATTTATTAATTCTTGATTTTATTTCTTGGGTTTAGGAGTCTGGTTAAAGAAGTCAAGACCTAATTTGACATGATGATTTGGACCTACTTTTTCTTTTGGGTGTAGGGTCTCTGGTCTAATTCCTAGGTCCTTGATCCACTTTGAGTTGAACTTTGTGCATGGTGAGAGATAATGGTTTAATTTTATTTTGCTGCATATGGATTTCCAGTTTTCCTAGCACCATTTGTTGAAGAGCCTATCTTTTCACCAATGTATGTTTTTGGCGCCTTTGTTGAATTACCTACATTTTCTAGTAGTATATAAAATTATCTTACTGAATGTTGAGTTACATCAATGTGATGTTCACTGCTTTTGTGTATAAAATCATAGTTTTATCATGACAATTGAAGAAAGCTTTAGTATTTTCTCTCTTTGCCTATGTTACTTCACACATGTCTTCTTATCCCATAAAGCCTGGAAGAAAGAATACCATAATAGTTTACCTGATTTTTTAAAAAACTTCTTCATTTTTTGTCTTCATTTTTTATGCCTCTATCTTCTGCTCTTCTCTCCTTCTCTTTCCTGTCCTTTCCCTCCTTTCCTTTTACTTTGTTCCTCCTTTTTCTGGAGAGTTTTATTCCTCCACTTACCAGATCTTAACCAAGCTGGACTCCTTAGAAGGACCCTGCTTGATCCTCTGGCAACTTCATTGATGTCCTGATCCTTATCTTCCTTGTGATCACTGTAGTCTTTTCCTCTGGATATAACTGTTTTTCAGCCCATAGTGGGGCTTCCTCTTAGATTTCCAAATCCTGAACCTGGACTTGTAATACTAAAGCATGTGCTTTCCAGGCACTGTGTCTAGCAGATGTTCCCAAGGTATTCCATATCCAGCACCAAGCTGTTAGGAAGCTTTCTTCAGCTTGCTGCCCTGTTGTGCTGCTGCTACAAAGTCTGTTTCAAAGCTTGCTGTTGCTTTCTTGTTCCTTTGGGACTTTGTGTTAGGTAACCACCTCTTAAAGGAAGGCTTCTAAAGTCCTCCCAAAATGAATCACTGCAGCTTTATTTGGATGCTGCAGAAGCCAGGGAGATAGATGGTCAGCAGAAAGGAACTTGTGCAATATCTATAACTCCAAAAATCTCTAGTCAGATTCAAATGAAATTTCCTTTTTAAGCTCCTTCCTGGATTATTTTGCACATATAATTCTCCTTTTGATCTGTGGAATAGACTCTATATAAAATTGTTTTGGTTATCCTCATTTTCACTCTTGTGCTTCTTTTCATGTGTGTGTGAGTGAGTGAATGTGTTTGTGTGTGTTCATTTTTTTTCCCCAGTAGGAGTAAGAGATTAGAGACATGGTAGAAAATCAGGCTTTAGTTCATACCTAAGTTTATGTACTCTCCACATTTAGCTCTGTCTAAGCCAATATAGAATGTTGACTTATTGGAGGATCTGCCTGATGAATTGATTTAGTAAGGTCCCAATTCATACTTAAGGAAATAAAGAAGATTTACTTTGTTGCCAGGCAATTGATCCCTTGTGTCTGTCTCCTTAATTAGATATTATTTTTTCAAATTGTCTCAATTTTAAATTTCTTTTTTCATCATGGTGATTTATTGATAACACCTCTTTCATCTGAATTATGCTAATTCAAAACCGGTAACAGGAATAAATTAGTTTGCTCCTCCCCCCTTTTTAAAGCTAGTAAGTGACAATAGTGGTTGTATTTAACTCAATGTCCTAGTTAATGTATATGCTGGACACATCTGGGCGCATTCTACTATCCATTTCCCCTTCATCTTTAAAACAGAGCCCCATCTTGCCACCAGGCACACAGCTGCCCAGCTAAAGTACCATATTTACTAGATTCCCTGACACTCTCTTTGGCCATATGAGATGTAAATGAGAGGATTATATATTACATTCAGGTTGTCTTCTTAAAAGAGGGTAGTACAACCTTCATTTTTACCTCCTCTTTCTGCTTGTTGGACTGTTGATTTGATGATTTAGGAGCATTCTTGGGCCATTAACCTGCCATTGATAGCAGCAAGAATAGGACTGGGGTCCATTTGTCTGTGGAACTGTCATTGGATCTCTTTTACATGAAAGAGAAATTAACATTTTTTTAAATGAACTACTGTTATTTGAATGTGAGTGTATGTGTGAGTATGCACAGGTAAAACTTAAGCACATTTTATATAAAATATGTAACGGTAACATTTTCAAATAGTAGGATATAATAAAGTATACCTAACATTGGAACCACACTGAATATAATTTAAAATTAAATGATATCTAGTAGATACTTTAATTGCTGAGTTACTTTTTGGGTCTATTGTAACTTAATAGTTGCAGTATTATAAAAACATCTCATTAGTTGTTTTGAATTTTCTAACTCTGAATTCTTTTAGAAATGAAAATTGAGATTCAGAAATAGTTTTGTTACTTAGCTGCAATACTCTTTAAATTTTTTTATTAGTCCATTATAATTATATATAATATTGGGGTTCATTTTGATATAATTATACAAGCATGACTCTTAATACTAAGTACAACTCCAGACATCTAGGGGAATTTTTGGAGGCATTCTTTCCAGAACCCATTTTGCTAATGTATCCAGGGAATAGGATTTTGCGTTTTTTGTTTGTTTCTTGAATATTGGTGATACAAACGTGTAAATGAAAGTGTTTTTGGTACATTTTATGCATCTTTGGTCATGGAGAGATGAAGTAAAAAGTCTCTGACTTTTCAGTGTCTTTGACTTTTCATTTTATGTTTCTAACAATTTTTTTGAATTGTAAAATATACATAACAAAAAAATTACTGTCAATAATTTTTAAGTGTGCAGTTCATTGGTATTTTGTTCAGTCATATTATCATGTAACAATGGCCTTCATCCATCTCCAGAACTTTTTCATCTTCCCCTCTTGAAACCTTGTACCCTTTCTATAATAAGTCCCCATTAAATAATAAGTCCTCATATCTCCTTTGTTTCTGGAAGCCACCATTTTACTTTCTGTCAATAAATTGGACTACTCTGGAAAACTCAAATAAGTGGAATCCTACAATATTTGTCCTTTTGTGACTAACTTATTTCACTTAACATAGTTCTTTTGTTTACTTCAGAAATTATTAAATCATGAATGAATTATTGCATAAGATTGTTTTTCTTATATTCATCTTCTGAAAATTTCATCTATCATGGTAAATATAATGGATGCTGGTGTAGGTAATATGATAGAATAGGGTTTTGGAGGTTGTTAACTGATGCAATATGGTCTAGGTAGAAGTTGCTGCATAGTTGTATGTTTTTATTTCTACAAAGATAGCTAGAACATAAATTAAGAAACTTCACTAACAGTAGAGCTGAAATGAACATATTGAGTATTTTGGCATTCTAGTCAGTTTACCATCACCCTGTAGAACAATATAAATATCATATTGCATATAACATTTAATTCCTTTTTAAAAATATTTTTAGTTGTCAATGGACCTTTATTTCATTTATTTATATGCAGTGCTTAGAATTGAACCCAGTTCCTCACACATGCTAGGCAAGTGCTCTACCACTGAGCCACAACCCCAGCCCATCATTTAATTTCTTATATTATCTCATTCTATAATCATGTAGTAGAAATAGATAAAATGTGATTTTAGGATAAAGTATCAAAGTTTTCAAATTAAGCAGTTGTCCCACTTGGTTTATGTTCTGTTCATATAGCAAATGGTAAATGATTATTTTTTTCCTCAGACTGCATTAATTTTGAGGATTGAAAATAATCCCTAAAAAGGTATTAAGATATTGATGATGATTTGGTGCCTTGGGAAAAATATTAATGATACCATGAGTACAGAAATAACATTTTGTCCTTTTTAAAAAAAACTTGTATCATTTCTTGCTCCTTGGTTTCCATTTATAGAAGCACTCTATAAAACCTTTCTGTTAGATTGGAAGCTAAGCTAAGCTTTTTTTTTTTTTTTTTTTTAAATCTCAGTTAAAAGAAGAACTAAGATAGGGAGTTGGTTAATGATGATGGGAAGCATGCAGCTGTATTTGCATCTTATACACTGTCCCACAGTTTTGGTGTCACCCTTCAGCTGACAATTAAAATCTTTGTTTTATCAGTCATCATCCAGCCCTAACAGATGGGTGAAGAATTAATCTGATTTGTATTTTTTTTCCCTACAACTTTCTCCTCCACATCGTAATTTCTTATGATTGACAATCAGTGAATTCTTAAAGATGATTGATGGGCTTTAAAGATCTACGTACTATATACATCCTATTTAAATTATGCCAGAGTGAAACCACAGAACAGAAGCGCTCCAAAGACCCCTGTAGAAATTTGAAGACAATTTTTACACTCTCGTCCACTCAAAAGGAAATCTGCGAATACTGTAATGTTTTTTCCCTTGCCAGGACCCTCCTTGCCTGGTGTCATTTCTTGAGCTCTCCTGGGAGGAGATTAGTCTAAAACAACAAAGTAGCCAGATGTCTGGTTCTGAGAGAGTCCCAGAGGCCAGGCTACAGTAGGCAATAGAAACCACGTGGGGCTGAAGATCAAAGATACCTGAGAATTACTTATGGGCACATAGTATGTGTCATTCCCATTATTAACAGTCTGAGAAAATTTGTTTCTCTAATTAACCCTTTTGTTGGAGTAACCTTAAATTTTTAGTGAGTATATTTCTGTTTTGATGTATTTTCTTTTGTGTAGCTTTGAGAAGTGCTTGGTCTGAAAAGGAGAAATGAAAAAGAACTCATGCACTTGATAGAAATCTCTAAACTTGTGCTTATCCAAAAAATACTCTCAAGGATGTCATCATTTATCATGAAAGAAGTGGCCATTATGGTCCTCAGTTAAAACTGTAAAACATAGGAACTTACAGGGTTTATGTGTACAAAAAGCCGTTCTTAAATCCCTAATCCTTACTTTTAAAGCACTGTTATTTCACCTTTTATCTGTTTTAGAGTGGAGATTTTTAGATCACAGCTTTCTGGTCTTGAAATGAATGCAGAATAAATCCCAGTGGTGGCAAATCTGTACCTTATTAGTAGTAGGCCTCTTTCTTTTCACATTGGTATTACTAATGAAATGCTAATTAAAAATTCTTGTTATCCTTTACCTGTTTGCTTTGTGGGTACAATTTTGCATTGTTTAGACATATACAGATTTGGAAGATATGAATGTATTTGCTATTTTAGATCATTCTTAATTCTAGAGCCTCTGAAAGCTTTTAGCTAAATTTATTCCAAAGGATGGGTAAAAATCCAATTTTAACTTTCGATGCCTTAGCCTCTTGATGTGAGTATCAGAAGGTAGAACAAAAGATTTTGGTTGACCTTGCTACTTGTTTTTGTTTCTGTTCAACAACAAAAGCATATAAAAGCCTCCTTGTTTTCCTTGGGATATAATCATAAACCATTGTTTTCAGGAGCATGATTAGCCAGCTTTAGCGCCTTTAAGTGCTACAACACATTCTTTAACATTCAGTAATATAAACTTGCCATAAAAGCTGTAAAAATGTCTTTAAATCTAATTGGAGATATGTGTTAGCAATTTAGTGTCGAGCTTTTGTATTCTTTCTGTAGTGGTCAAGGGTTCTTTTAACTCCTTGAGGAAAATGAAGCTCCTAGGAGCAGTTTATAAGGATTAATTGATTTATCTCTTTGTTTTTGGATTTAAGTATTGAAGCAAGAATAAAATCAGCTTCTTGCACAAAGAACTGGAGAGGCAACTGCATTTTGTTCAGAGCAGAATCTATTGTTACCTGACAAAGGGTGATGTATGTTTTCACTCTTTACACCTTTATTTCTGTTACTGACTTACCCCCATTCTGAGCAATACCATTTGCTATAACTAACTGAACCAATCTGGTTATCTGTTTTCCTGGTTTGAATGAAGGTTCAGTCAGTTCTGGCCAGCGTGCCATAAATATTTCTGAGCCCCAGCTAATGGATTATCTTAAAAGTAGTATGGAGAATAACACAACATTTTCCAGTACACACTGTTGTCAATTCCTAGGAGCTGATTATAGCAAGATTTGCTCTGAGGGACCGAGACTCATAGTTTGGTGACTGAGGTCCAACAGAATACACACATAGTTTGGTGACTGAGGTCCAACAGAAGACACCTACTCTGTTGTGGTTCAGGGAGCTATTCTGGTTTCCCTTGTTCAGGGAGCTCCATGCCTTACCCTCGAGACACACATCTGCATGCGCACACACACAAACACATTTTTTTTGGTACCAGGGATTGAACTCAGGGGTACTCAACCACTGAGCCACATCCCCAGCCCTATTTTGTGTTTTATGCAGAGACAGGGTCTCACTGAGTTGCTTAGCGCCTCACCCTTGCTGAGGCTGGCTTTGAATTCGGGATTCTCCTGTCTCAGCCTCCCAAAGTGCTGGGATTACAAGTATAAGCCACCACGCCTGGCACAAACATATTTTTTAAATGGACGTATGCTAAGGAGAAGCCCAAAATGTACCTCCACTGTTTGTCTTCTAGAAGTTCCAATACAATATTGCTGTCCATTACATCCGAATGTCTTTATTTTGAGTTACTTCATTCACTAATTGGCTCTGCTGTCCTTTCTGCCTCATCTCCTACCTCCATTTACCTTATGCACCATTACTGTATTGTCCTCTCTTTGTGTGACATCTCTTTCATGACATTGTATATGGAGAATTGTTTTAATTATGCTTTAAAAACAGGTATTATCTAAAGATGGTTAGTTTTCTAGTTCCTGCTCTTTACTTACTTATTCTTTATTTACCTTCTCTCTCACAGATTTCTTTTTACATAACCTCCTCCTCTAACTCTGTATTTTCTCTTTTTCTTCATCTTTTAGTTCTTAAGTTTGTTTCTTCATGCCATCTGTATGAAAGGGTCTGATCTGAAATAGGAGCTAAACTGTAAGAGAAGACAATTAAAGTCTCTTTTAAAAACTTTTAGTAATTTAATGCATAATGATTTAGTGCTTGAGTGGGTATTGTGTTTGTGATCTATATACTTCTTGTGGTAGAGTTATGTGCTAAACAAAAATGTTTGCAATATAAATTGAGTTGGCTTTGTTAGAATGTGATGGTTTAACACACAGCTTAATTTCTCTTAATTTAAAAAGCCTCAAGGTTGTGCATGCAATTCTAAAATTGTCTTTTTAATCTGTGATGGTCCGAAAAGTTTTATGAGTCATTTATTTACTTTTTGACTTGTTTGACAAATTTTTCTAGTTTTAATTTAGTCATATTTATTCTTACCTGAAGTATGGAGAGGTAGCCTTGAAACATCTGTTACTGTTTAGAACGGTGGTCTTTGACTCTAAAGTTGCCCGAGAGGCTGATGTGGTGAAGCTGTAGCGTTAGGCCTTAGCAGAGGGGAGTGTCCTTTTCTCCACTGCCAAATGTGGGGTGGTATACTGCTCTCAAGATGGCAGTCCTGAAGGAAGGTTGTGTTTTAGGTACAAAAAACGATCAGCTTTTGAATACTTGTGACTTCTCACTCTGTTGCTAAATAAAGATCAGCAATTTAAAAAGAAATAGAAAATTAACCACCATCATCACTTGCATCCAATATGGGCAGTTGACAGAAATGCTTTAAGTAGATTATTTTTATTTTTTTCAAGTAAGATCTGCATGATTACATGTGAAGCGAAACTACTGCTGATGGATAATCAGACACCTAAGAGTAATGTTTGGGAAGCTGGGTTTCCTGAAGATGTGAGGCTCAGTTATTGTAGCCTGGGGATTTTGCCTGGGGAAAAATGTATGTGCCTCAACAGCTGAAGGGCTATTCAGAAAGAAACAAAGTAAAATGGCATCAATTTCAACGTGTAATTTTGATATTTCATACTTAATTTTATCCTTGGCAGAAATGTCAAAATATAGTAGCTGTAAGCTTTCTCTGAAGCTATAGCTATACTAAATTGAACTGAGTAGATAAAGTCCTTAAGAATCAAATAATTCTCATTGGAGAGAGGAGGGACTTTTCTAGGTAATTCTCTAGAGAGAAGGGAATGCTCTGGTAGAATCAAAATGAGTATCTGGCTTATTTCAAATATAGGAATGTACAGTCTAAATCTGGCAGGCTAGGGAACAGATTTTAAAACTGGGATATTATACTTAAGTATGAATGTGACTTCTTTCACAGTTTTCTACTTATATTTATTCCCACTTAAAAATCTTAAATACACTTTCATTTATGTTCAGTTTTTGTGTTTTTAAAAATTTTAAATGCATCGAAATTTTAATTGCTCATGTTAGAAATGACACTGTGTCCTTTCTGCCTTGTCTACCGTCCTTTAGAAACCAAGTTATTTTAGCTGCATACGTTGCTATTTAAAATCAAGTTCTTACTAATGGAATAGCTAGATTTTCTATTTTCTATAAATGCTTTTCTTTGGTTTACCCTGGAGTGGAAGTATACTCCTTTAAGGAATTAAAGTCTAGGCCACAATTTATCCTGTTACCACCACATAGCTGTTGTTTATCGTTTTTTAATCAAAAATCAAATTCCTGTATTTAATGACTTGGAAGATCTATTACATTTTGTCACAATGTAAGAATTTATGAAGAATAGAGAGCCCCTGGAATCCCCGAAAGATCAGAAGGGTATGTATATAATTTTGCTGTTTAACACATATATAAACATTAATATTTATAGTAGAGTTTAGTATTTTGTATTATACTTCCATTAACATGTAATATATTATGGTATGCTGTTTAGAGACTATTAAATAGCTCAGAATTTACTAACAGAAGAAAAAACAACTTTTAGGATAATTTTTTCTCTTTCATTTGAATTTTTCCCAGATGTTTGGTAAAGAGCAAACACATTTCTTCAGGCTGAGGGTACTTACCTTATATAAACCCCTCTCTGCTGTGTGTGAAAATAATCCAGAGAAGTGACAAGTTGCTGAATGGTCACCGTCCTCTGTTAATGTAATACAAAGACTGTTAACATAGGGTGACAGAGGTCACGCTAGGAAAAGTAGTGCCATGTGTCCACATGGCCCTTGATACTTAATTTTTACTTAATTATTAGACTGTACATAAAATATATCAGCTTGGTTGGCTTAAATAATAGTGTTAGTTTCTTAACATTTAAAATTCATAGAAATATTAGATAAATGTACTTTCATTTGACTGGCGGGTTCATTTTTTATTAAAATACCAATAAAAAATAAAATGTACCATTCCTACTAACTCTTTTATTTAGAAAGACTTGATCAGTAGAAAAGGTTTCCTTAACCAAATTGGTGGCGTCATGCCCTTTTAAATAGCGTTCAAATGACTTCCCCTTGTATTAAATTAAGTGTCAAATTGTACACCTTTTTTTGCAACATTTTAAAGGGTAAATTTCAAGGAAGGAGACACTGCGTTTAACTCACTGAAGTGAATTATAATTTCAAACTTCCATTAAGTTGTTTTGAAAATGATCTTGTGTAACATGGTAGTAGATGTGCCTATTTTAGTGAAATGCACCCATTGGCTTTTCCTTCCTTTATACATATCGTAGCTTGGAAAGAAAATGGCACATAAAGTGAATCAAAGATCCCAGGAACTGAGCAGCATAAAGATAAAAGGTAGATTTTATACATGCGAACAGTAAAAAGCATACCAGTGGGACAAGTTTTCTTTCCTTTTAAAAGAATCTTCGGTAATAGTTTGAGATTTAAAAATAATCTGGCTGTATCTTTTGCAATCCAGCTAAATTATTGTGATCTGCCCACACACTTTCCACATGAGGGTCAGTGTGCAAAGGCTCATCCTTTACAGGGACTTTAGGATATGCCTGGATTAGAATAAAAGCCTACACTGAGAGAACACAGAGGTGTAGGACTCTCCTCCTTTTTGTCCCTTTAAGGAGATAGTGATGACTGCCATTCAGGCCCTCCACACACGTCTAGTCCTTTGTATTGATGGAAGAATCTTTAGACAACTGGTGACCAAGCCTTAACTCTTTATCATTTTGGGCTTTTGCATTTGAAATTCACATTTCAGTCTCATTCCTGCCTATTGCAGCAGAATGGCCTTTAGACAACTCGACTTTAAAAAGTTAAAAGGCAATAAGTCAATCTCCTGGAAACGATGCAGAAACATACATTCAAATCATAAATAAGGAAATGCATTGAGTACATTAAATAGACATAGAAAAATGGATTTCTGTCTTTTGTAGTAAGGTAATTGGGCACCGCTGCTTGGCAGGAGCTGGTGCTATTGAGCCAGCTATAGCTGCCACAGGTTGATGGGCAGGTGATAAGGCAGCTTCCACCGGGTCTGCACAGGAGGCCTACCTAATATGCTGTCTGCCCTAAGGGCCTATGGGAACACAGTTGGATTATTATGTTAATGCATGAGCCCGCTGCCCTCTTCCTATCCCAGCTGGGTTCCCTGTTGTTAGGAACTGCTTTGCACTGACAGTGGAGTAATATGCTTCATGATTGAAAGGGCAAAGGGGCTTGAAAGAAAAAGAGAGAGAGAGAGAGAATAGGCCTGCACAGATATGTAAATGAGGTGGGGAAATCTGTAGGAAGATTTTACTCTCAGTATTGAGAGAAAGTTTATTAGAAAGTTCTCCCAGCGCTCTGTAAAACCACTGTTACTTAATTAATTTCTGGCTTGCTTTCCTCCTAAGGTTGGTGTGTGTACTCTAACTGGAAGTGTTCTCCTTGTTGATTTCTTGGTTGATTTGTTTTAAACTAAGGTAATGTGATATATTGGTACGCAGGTGTAGTGCTGACAGCAGTTTTTTCTTCTTTTCTTTTTTGTTCATTTTTTTTTTTTGCAACTTCATTAGCCTTTAAAACTTGTCCCTCAGCTATTCCACTATGTTTTATAAAAAAGTTATTTTTTAAGCTGCTGAAGAATTTACATTTTGTGTTAAGACAACACTTTTATTTCCCTTTATATTTCGATGTAGGTTTAGAAAACTCCATGCCCTTATCTTTTGGGAGTGTGTGGGGTGAGGAATGATTTGATGGATCAGAGGGACAATTTCTTGTGTTTATGAATTTGGTGTGAGAGGTGGTTTGAACACTTTGTGTTTAGTGGAGCTTTTTAATGTTGACACCTTAATTAGTGAAGAGTGTGAGTTTTGCTGTCTACAAGCCTATTCAAGTCCTGGCTTTACTAACTAATTATAAACTATCTGAATTTCGAGACATTACTTGTCACTTATCTCAGCTGTAAAAGGGGTCTACTGTGAGTTTTGAATGGGAGGATAATAACTATAAATCATTTAGCCTCATATAGAGTGAGCACTCATTAAATGCTTGCCATAACATGATGCCTGTTGTCATTGTAACAACTGTCATGTTCAGTTATATGCCTGTATACTTTCAATGGAGTGAGGAATGAAGATTTTTATGTATCTCTTTTTCAGCAAGCCTCACCAGAAAATAGGAGTGACTGACTTCAACCAGAATTTGACACAGAAAAATATTCAGATAGACCCTATTTAACTTGAAAGAGTTGAAAACTTCTCAAACAAAATGCTAGGATATGTTCCTCAACAGTTTTATAATAAGCTGCACTTCAAATACAAAAAGAAGATTGAATGGAAAAGAAAATCTAGTTGGACCCATGTTCTAGATAGCTTTTGGAGTCACTTTAAGAGTATGCCTGAATTTGGGGAAGTATCCAAATATCCCTGTATTTGTAATTGTTTCCAATATATTTGTTTATTTAAATGAACTTGTGTCGTTTATGTCGTTCCTCGCGTGGGTTCGCTCGACGAGTTGGGGTCCCTGATTGATACTGCTGCTACTGCATGAGATAATATGTATACAAGGATGAGTACATGATGCCTGGTACACACTGAGGGACCGAGAAGTGGCGGTCACTGTTATTAGTGCCAGTACATTTCCCATACCAATGTACTGACTTTCATTATTAGTGCTTTGCAGACTTACAAGGAGGAATTTCAGAACGATTCTCAAGGTCAGCAAATGCAGAAAGTTTGGGGCTAGTATAGGCTCCATAGGCTAGTAGTGTGGTTACCTTATATCTGGTCAAAAAGAGTCTATATGATTGCTTTCATTACAAATATAAGTACACAAGCATCATTTTAATACTCTCATGAAAAATTCATTAAGTAGCTTGTGTGCTATCTGAAAGGAGACTCCGTTCTGAAAAGGCAGTTGTGTTTTTGACTTTAGAATAAAGGGAGAAGGAGCCAGTTCTATCTAAACTATCCTTTGTAGCTATAGGAAAATCCTTTTATAGCCTGTCTTCATGTTACCTAGTTAGTTATATATTTGGGAGTTGTGTGTGTACAGCATGGATGTGTTTGTGTATACATAGGTGCCTGTGTGTATATATCATTGCATGAAATACATACATGTATATGAATGTACATTTTTATGTCTATCCAAATCTATATGTAATATTTGCATATGTACCTCAGAACCAGAAGTATAACTAGGGATATTTCAGGAGGAGTTCTGGTCCAACACATTTTTCAATAGTGAAAATTTTAAATAGTGCATTAAATCTGAACCATAGCTGTTAAAACTCTGAAGACATCAGAGGAAGCAAAAAACCTGTGAGATAGGTAAAGAAATAGAGTATTACACCTGTTCTGCATCTTTTTTCTTCCACCAACCAACAGTGCAGGCTCATAGCCAGTAAGAAAAAGCCCATTGCTGAGTAAATAATATACTCCATTTTAAAGGAAGTCTTATTTTTAAATGAATTCCTGTGGGTTTTTTTTTTTTAAGTGGATTTGTATTTGATTAATGCTCTATTCCCTTTTAGGTTGAAATGATCTTAAGGACATGGATCACATCTTATGTAAAAAAAAAAAAAAATTCCCACTATCGAATACACAGAATTTTAATGATAGTACTCAGATTCAAGTAACTCTATAGATGCAAGTGCCCCTGGGTTTCTTACACGGGCCCTTTGGCAGCTTTGTGAAACTACTGAATTAAATTCCCAACTTCTCCAAAACACCCTCCTCCATACAGGTTTGTTTTCCCTGCAGTGATAGTACAAAAAAATTGTTGAATATTTTCTTGGGCCTTGCAAATCTATATTAACAAAGAAGTTGTAAATAACAAATTATGACTTTAAAATGACAGTGAATTATATTGTAAAAGATAAATACTGCATGTTAAAAGACTTGCCCCAGACCCTAATACCCATCCTTGCTTCTTTCTCCCTTAAAATGTTTATTTCTGTTTCCAAATTTACCAAATATTTCATATCTATATTTCTGAAATCCTAATTTGGCAAGTTATTGACTAATGATTTTTATTGATGACAACATGGTTAATAACAACTAATTTTTATGAAGCACTTACTATGCTAATGCTTTATGTGACTTGTCTCATTTAATTCCCACAAAATTGTTATAAGTAGATAGTAATATGATGTCCATTATTGAGATAAGGAAACAGAGGCTTAAGGTAATTTAATTAAACTCATTAAAAGTTCTCTATTTAGACTTAGGAAAACTAAGTTGAGAGCCCCTGATGTCTGCATATCTCATGACTGTTTTAGGTGATAGATGACACACTAGAATCTCTCTCTTCTCCTATGTCCTTCTAATCTTGACTTTGTCTGTTTTCTGTTGCTACAGCTGAATACTGCAGGCTAAGTAATTTATGCAGAATTGAATTTTGTTGAGCTCATAGTTCTGGAGGCTCAAAAGTCCAAGAACATGATGATTTCATCTGCTTGGCTTCCAGTGAGGTTCTTTTTTTTGTTAATAACATGCCAGAGAGCATGGCATGATGAGATACAGCAAACTTATTAGAGTGATAATTTAAAACAAAGTCACTCCTATGATAATCCGTTAATGCATGAATGGATTGATCCACACATGAGGGAAAAGTCCCCATGATCCAGATACTTCCCCAAAGTCTAAGCTCTCAACACTGCTGAACTGGAGACAGTTTCCAACACATGAAATCAGTGGAACACATACAAGATTGACTGAATGTGAGCTTTGTAACTTGGTGGTATCTGATGTTGACTATCTGGTATCTGATGTTGAATACTTCAAAGGAAAAAGTAAAAGCTTGCCTAACTAGTCTCTGTTTTGTTAGTAAAATGTAGCAGCAATGTTGTGTGGAAACTGATAAGTTACAGCAAACTGACAGTGGAAGAGAATTGAAAGGCAGAGATTGAATTTGCCTTAGCTCCTTAAAGACAAACCTAGCTTTGGAGTGAATAGTGTACTGAACACATAAGCAGACCTGAGGATAAAAGAGGAAGGTCACCAAGGGGAAATTGGCATAGATGGATATGCCAGAGCTTTACTTTATGGAGAAGCCAGACAGTGCCTGAGAAGATCACTAAGGAAATCTGACTTTCAGCAAGCTTTTGGCCTTTGCAGGAAAAGCCCAAGAATGAAACTTCTGGAAACATTCTATCCAAGCTTACCCTCAGAGATGAGGCTATTGCCTGGAGCCACCAACATCCCAGCAGCCAGTTTTAGAGGATTATAGTTAAATTGAAAACAGGCACTTGATCCTAAACTTTTCTGCTAAGGCCTAACTTGCAGAAATGATGCTTTTGCCTGACAAATGTATGGGTTTAGGACTCAAATCTTGATTTCACTAACTATTCATTTAAATATATTTCTCTCTATCACTTGCCTTCTCTGAGCCTTTTATTTTATGTTTGTAAAATGGAATAATACTTTACTTCATAGGGTTATTTTGACGAGTAAAGAAATAGTTTATTGTCTGGAATATACAAAGTGTTTAATAAATGTCAGTTTTTCCTTCTTATAAAATGCTATTTTGGAAAAAAAAGTTAAATAAAGAAGTTAGTCATTCTATTATATATTCCTGGGTCAGAAGAACAGATTTTGTCTCCTGCTTTTACAGAATTGTATGCATCATCTCTCAAAATTTAAGACTTTGTGAATTACTGATCTAAGGAAGAAAAAAAATGAAATTCAGTTTGGTTAATAAAACCTCTTGGAAGTCAGTTTTTAAACTGCACTGAAGCTAGGTTAAATGGAAGCCAAGTGGGGCCATTTTCAGGGGTTTTGGAGGTGAAGCAATTTGTTTTTATACTTGTATCAGTGCTTTTACTCTTTTAAATCTCATTTCTAGTCCCTTAGGTTCCATAATAAAGTCTTCAGTACTATACATTTTTATTAACATCTTTTTTTTGGACTCCAATTTGCATTTCAGATAATATAACAAAATATATGTGTTTCAAATTCACTGCATAATTGTGATTAGAACATGTAATCCCTCAAAAGATGTTAATTGCAATTTAAATTCACACTGAATTTAATTAAGTGAGTTGGGGATTAGAAAGTAGATGTAAGAAGTAGTTAAGGGAATACATTTTTAAAAGGCATCCACTTTTCTTTAAAAAAAAAAAAAACCGTAAACCTCTTTCAACTTTAAAATTAGAAAGATGAAGGAAGTATGGAAAAGAAGAGGAAGAAGCAGGTTAAAGGACATCTTAGAAAAATCTTCAGATATGTTCACAATTTGAATCGTGAATTTAAGCTAATTGTGGTTTGAGAAGGAGGTCTGTTTTGAGTATTCATCTCATTTATATTCTCGAAGAATCTTTCAGTACATGTTAGCTCACTTGGCGTCTGTTAAAGACTCCAGTCAAACTGAGATGCTTAAGAACTGCAGAGGATTGGGTGGGAAGTAGCAATAGAGAACTTTCAATCCAGCTGTTATTTTGTGCTTCAGTTTTCCCTATAATCTATTTGCCAAGGGGGTATTTTATAAATAATCAGATTTAATAGGGTCCTTGTGCATACATAGGCAGTTCATATTTAAGCAGCACTTTTCTATCAAGGCTCCATTGTATTCTTGGAAATAAAGAGTAGCTTTGGAAGAACTGAAGACACCTTATTTTTTCTGATATCATTAAATATACTAAAACTTGAGATTTAAGGTTTTGCAGAGTTGTAAGCAGCCCTATCTTCCAGTGATTGGGAGAATGAAGTGCTTAAGTTAATTATTTGATGTTGGCTCAAAAAACAGTTTTTCAAAAGGCTACCAGAATACCATTTGTGCCTATAAATCTCATTTTACTCATAATTTTTCCAGGAATGTTTTAAATCTGAGATCAATTTTAAGATGGTCTAAAACAGTTTAAAAGCAAAAAATTATTTTTACTCCTAAGTAATTTTTTTGTTTTCATGTGTGTTAAGAAGTAGAAAATATCAATTAGCTTTATAAAACTGGTGTGAACAACTCACATGAATGTGGTGCACACATTTCTGGATAGAAAGGCGGGGGGTGAGGTAGGGCATGCATGTTACACTAACTGCCTAATACTTTGTTGGACTCTATAAACAAATGATTTAAGAAAAACAAATTTCAGAATTTTAAAATGTTGCTCTTAGTGGAACCGTTGCATGTTAAGATTGAGATGAGAAGCACTGAGATCCTGTCTTTGGCTTTAAGTATTTAAACCCTTATTCATTTCGCTTGCAATGTAAAATTCTACCAAATGAGTGTCTTCATTTATTTATAACTTATTTTCCCCACAAATGACTACTTTCATAATGACTGAGATTCCTTTTCTAATAACAAACAATTTTTGTTATTTCCAATAAAATGACTTTTTTCCTTTTGGTTTTGATTCACATTAGTACATAAACATAATTTTTGACCAATAGTGCATCAAGGGAAAGGCTTAGCATTAATTCCCTGTCCTAAAGCACATTGCATTGTGAGAAACCCTAGTTCAATACAGTATTCCATGATGACTGTGTAGTCTATAATAACTGTTTATAATAACTCCTAGTGTAAAGTCTAGAAAATATAAATGAACAAAATAAATACCCAAATCCCACTGGTCAGATTTTATTAATTTTTTAATGTATATTTTTAATGTATATTTCTCTATATTTCTTATGTAATAATATTATATACATTCTTATTCCTTCATAAAGCTATTTGTCCACTTGCCAATATATTGTGACCATTTTTCCAGAATGTTCCACAATATTCTGTTTGTAGATTTTATTGTTCTCATGGATGGATGTGCAGTGATTAATTTTAGCTCTGATTATTTCCTGTGTTTTTTGCTCTTTAAGAATAATGGTATGATGAGAATCCTTTTAGCCAATTCTTTTCTTGGATTTGTATTATTTTCCAGATAAGTTTTTAGAAGTAGACTTGCTGTTAAGGGGTACTTGTGGACATCTGTAAGACATCAACGCTTACCACCCTCCTAGCTAGGTTAGGAACGATGTGAAGTTACCTTTTTTCTGAACTGTCGTCAATCTTATGCATTATTATTTTTAAAAATCTTTGCTCATGTGGTAAATTTCTCCCCATGGTACTTTGTTTTTTCTTCTCAGTGCAAGTTAGGTCATATTGTCAAGATGGGGAGTCCACATGATATTTTATAACAATGTATTTAATAAATACTTAAAAAAATTTTTAAACCCCCCTCCATTTACATGCCAGAGTAAAATCTGGAGAGCAACAGTTAAGATGTTGCCCTATTTCTTTGTTTTACTTCAACCAGAAGAAACACACATTGTAGTTGCTGAATGCATTGTTTAACTAGGGCTCTAACCAAGTGACAAATGGTGCCTCTAGAAGGACCCAGGGACAAGACCTTTATGCTTTTTTTTCTTTTTTTTAATCATATCTTAAGATCTCAGAGAATCTGAACTTATATAAAAACGTTTGGGCTACTGTTATTACAGTGAAACCTTCTGAGAGTATCTTCTCAGGCCATTTTTTAAGAGAAAGTCACTTACAGATATAAAACGTTTGACCAGAAGAAAGCCTCAGGTTGTCAGCGTTACTTATACACCGTTGTTCAGCTGGGCCTCTTTATTAAATCATCTCTTGGCAGTCCATTAGTTGTGGTGCTACAGCTATTGCATGGACCACTAAGCTAATCTACCTTCAATCACTAACACAAGGATACCCTTAATAAAAATTTGAAGTCAATTTAGTGCTTCACTGCTTGCTGACTAATGTTTCACTTTTTAGTGTGCCTGTATGATTTCCACACTGTATATTTTTGATATTCACATATATCTTATCTACATAGTTTATTAGAATCAAATAAAGATTAATGGCCTGGAGAAGGAAGAATGTTTGGGAGTTCTTCCTTGTAATTCTGACCCGGCCACTGTCAGACATTATAATCTTAAGCAAGTCACTTCCCATACCAAGCTGCTGGCTCATCCTTATATGTAAAATTAAGCAGCACAAGTCACAGTAGCCAAATTATTATCAGCCTAGATCAGATGCCTGTTAATAGATGAATGGATCAAGAAAATGTCATATATATGTGTGTATACACACACACACACACACACACACTTTGTGTATGTGAGTTTTACTTAGTCATAAAGAAGAGTGAAATTTTGGCACTTGCCAGTAAATAGAGAACATCATGCTAAGTGAAATGAGTCAGATTCAGAAAATCAAAGGTTGAATATTTTCTCTCATATGTGGAAGCTAGAGCAAAATAAAAGATAAAGAGAGGAATCTGATATCACAAAGATATGGGGAAGATTGGTGGAGTGGAAGAAGATTGAGGGGGAAGGGGAGGGATGAGAAAGGGATGGAAATGTGGACTGAATTGAGCAAAATCACATTATTTGTATATATAATATACTAAAGGGAATTTCTCCCCTAATATGTAGAAAATAGCAATCAAAAAATAACTAAAACGAGTGAAAGGACCATCAGTAGAGTAAAGGAAGAATAGAGGGACAAGGAAAAGAAGGGAAGGGTGGGGGAGAAGGGGATTGAAATCACATTCCATGCATGTATGATTTTGTCAAAATGAATCCACCTACTA
Source organism: Geosciurus inauris (assembly GCA_004024805.1). Taxonomy (NCBI): domain Eukaryota; kingdom Metazoa; phylum Chordata; class Mammalia; order Rodentia; family Sciuridae; genus Geosciurus; species Geosciurus inauris. Next base: position 89,900 of record PVHX01004418.1, read on the forward strand.
TAATAGTAACTATAATGCCTAACATAAAGAAAGGAACTTGGACTTCCTTCTGTATTGCTCTAGTACTTGCAGAAAAGGTAAATCACATTTTGCTGAGTGTAACACTTTGAAGCTTCTTTTTGAAGCTCAGCTGTGATTTTATAGGACATAAAAAGAATTGCCATGTTCTGTGCCCTGTGAAAATATGAGTAACTAAAGTGGCAAAAGGAAAATCACATTATTCAACGGTAAAAATGATAACAGGAAAAAGCTTTCTTAAAGCCAATTAATCTTAAAAAGAGAATCAACATTTCATAGTAATTACTGAGCATACATTTAATCACTTTATTTTGAAAAAATGAAACTATATGAAAGTGAATTTTTATTATCATTCATTAGCAAAATTCAGATTATAGTTATTTGCTAATTCTTGGAATGAAGAAAAAATCAAAGTGCTGTTTTGGGGGAATGGGAGTCAATATGATTTTCCTAAGAAAATTGTCTGATGGCTTGACACCACATCATTCTCTCCTGTTTATTTTTGCAACACAATCATAAAAGATACAAATCTGAACAAAGGGTTGTCTTTCATCAATCTCCATGGCGCTTTCATTTTAAAAAGTAATCCTATCACTCTTCTAAGTACCCATACTCTCTTTTTTCCTCAATAGTCATTGATTTGTTCTGATTTCATTGATTTAATTAAATCCTGCATCTTTTGTAGGACTTGAACTTATTTTGAGCAACCTATTTGCTATTTTATTGGTGATGAATCACCAGGTGTCTAAAAACTGTGTAGTCATTGAAGTGCAGAGATATACAATATTGTGTAGTAGTTGGTTGTAGGTTTAGGAATGGAAAAGGTTTTCTTGGGGATTATTTTATTTCATCAGCACTGAACTTCCAGTTTCTTCTTAAGTTTCTTAGCCTTATACTATGTGCATAGTGGTATCTCACTGTGACTTTAATGTATATTTCTCTAGCTAATGGTGTTGATCATCTTTGCTTGTATTGATGTGCCGTCCATCTCTTCTTTAGTGAAGCATCTGTTCAAATCTTTTGCCAATTGGAAAAAAAGTTAGGTTGTTTTACATTATTTTAATTTTTATTAGTGCATCATAATTTACACATAATAGTGGGGTTTAATGATTTTCATAAATACACATAGCATTATTTGCTCCATTTGTTTCCCTGGTACTTCCCCTTTCTCTCTCCTCCTTGCTCCCCTGATCCTCTTCTTCTACTCCACTCAATGGTTTATTTTAAAGTTTATGATTTGTTTATATCCAATCTGAGAAATATCCTAATGCAAAGTTTCATAGATTTTCTCTGTGTGGTCTTTGAGAAGTTTTATGGACTTGCCTCTAATATTTAGGTCTATGATCCATTCCAATTTACTTCTTATATATAGTGTGAGGTGTCAAGGTTAATATTTCTTTTTGCTTTTTTTGTTTGCATATGGTTGTCTGAATACCAAATGTTGAAAAGATTACCCTTTCTTCATTTAATTGCTCTAGCACCCTAGTCAAGAATCAATTAAGCATATGTATGTTGTTCTGTGTTTGGACTTTTTATTCTGTTCCATTGATCTGTACCTCTGTGCTTTAAGCCAGTACCACACTGTCTTGGTTAGTGTAGCTTTATATGAAGTGCTGAAATCAAGTAGTGTGAGTCTTCTAATTTTGTTCTTTTTTTCCCCCCCAAGAAAATAAATTCTTAAAAATAAGTAAACAAATAAATGAAATTTATTTTAAAAGTAAATTTTAGTCATCTTGTTAATTTCCATAAATTGTCAATTTCTCTCAATATTGACTGAGATTACACTGAATCTATACATCAAAATGGAAAGATTTGATGTATTAATATTGAGATTTTTAATCCATATCTGTTTATTTAGGACCTTTAAAATTTCTCATTGATGTTTTGTTGGTTGTAGCATAGAATTTCTGCACCTGGTTTGTTAGCTTTATTGTGTATTTCATGTTTTTGATGATGCATATAGTATTTTTATTTCAATTTAAAATTATCCCTTGTTAGTATATAGAAATATACTGACTTTTGTATATAGGTTTTGCATTATTCAACTTTTAAAACAATTATTTCTTGTTTTTTAGGGAGAAAAGGAATGATGAAATTTATGTGTAAAGATAGTTTTATTTCTTCTTTTCTAATCTGTATGCCTTTATTTCTTTTTCTTGCATTATTGCATGGGTAGAGCTTTTAGACTGTCAAAATAAAAATCAAATCAGATTAGCAAAGAAAATTTTAAGGTCTTTTATTACATAAAAGAAGTAATATATAGCCAAAATAGGAAGCCGTTTAACCTTTACAATGATAGATCACAGAAGTGAGGATTCACAGATAATAGGGGATTGACTAGTAAAAATTATTTTTACCATTTTTGAAAGGTTGCTTAACATTTCATTTCTGATTATCAGAGGCATTTATAAGGATTAATCCAAGTTGAATTTTGCATATATTTGCAAATTGAGAGGTTAAAGTCATTTTCATGGCCTACGTGGCTTTTGCTTGGAGAACTTTCAGTCCCAATGTTCATTTCATTTTAGCTTTAAGGACACAGTTAAATAGAGTAGCAGTTATAGTAGACATTCTCACTTTGTTCCTAATTTTAGGAGCATTTAGTTTTTGCCCTTAAGTACAATGTTGTAGCTGTTGCTTTTTGATAGAAAATCCTTTATCAAGTGGAGGAAATTCTTATCAATTCTAGTTTTCTGAGTTTTTATCATGACTGTATGTTGAGTTTTGTCATGTATTTTCTCTGCATCTATTGAATGTCCATGTATGTAGATATGACCACATTTGTGTATATATATGAATATATATGTACATATGAACACACACACATGTACATATATGTATTTATCTGTTCATAAAGGGATTGCCTTGATTGATTTTCAAATACTGAGGATTGAACTTAGAGGTGCTTAACACACCCCCAGCCTTTTTTTTTTTTCTTCTATTTTATTTAGGGACAGGGTCTTGCTGAGTTGCAAAGTGCCTTACCAAGTTGCTGGGACTCTTTGAACTCATGATTCTCCTGCCTCAGCCTATGGAGCTGCTGGGATTACAGGCGTAGGTCACTGCACCTGGCTTGATTTTCAAATCTTAAACCAACTTTGCATTCCTGGAATAAATCCCACCCCTTGGCATATTATCCTTTTTGTATATTCAGTTAGTTCAGATTTTGTAAGGAGTTTTGTGCCTGGTTATGTGCACGAGGCTTATTGTTTTGCAGCTTCCTTTATGAGTTTTCTTCTGGTTTAGTATCAGGCTAATGGTGCTCTCATAGAATGATTTGGCAAATTTTCCTTTCTTCCATATTTTCTGGGTGAGTTTTTACAGAATTAGTATTATTTCCTTCTTTACATGTTTGGTAGAATTCACCAATGACACCATTTGGTCCTGGCGATTTGTTTTTGGGAAAACTTTTAACCGTATATTCAACGTCTTTCATATAAAATGATCATATATAAATAGGTCATTTATTCTTTTTGAGAGAGCTTTGGTAATTCGTGTGTTTCATCTAAGTTGTCCAGTTTGGGGATGTGATGTTTATAATAATTTTATCTTTTAAATATCTGAAGGATTTTACAATGTTCAGTTTTCCATTGCTGATACTGGCAATTTCTTTCTTCTTGTTTTTTCCAAAGGCAAAATGGATAAACTGTAGTTTATATAATGTCAGGTTTACTACATGTTTTCATATGGTACATAAATTAAAAATGGTTGTCACATTTGCTTAATAGTTGGAAAGACGTAAAAAGGAGGATAAAATTTCATGAAATTAATATAAAAAATCAAATCTTAGTGTTCATAGATAGATAAAGTTTTATTGGAATACAGCCACACTCATTAGTTTAGCTACTACCTATGACAACCTTTGCATTTAACAGTAGCAGAGTTGAGCATTTGTGACCATACATGCCACAAAGCCTAAAATATTTATTAAGTGGTTCTTATATAATAAAAACATGTTTCAAGTCTTTGTTCATATTCTTGTCATAGAGTTTCAAAAACCTTTGGAATTTGCTGAGTGATAGGAATGTCCTTAATTATGCTAACGAGGCAAGTTTGGTGGATCCCTAGATAGCTTCAGGATGCATGCTGGTCACTAGAATTAGTAAGCCTATGATTAGCAGATTAGAACTTGCAGCCACTCCAGGGAGACCTGGGAGCTGGAGATTGAGTTCAGTCATGGGATCAGTGATTTAATCCATTATGCCTACATAACGAAACCCCAATTAAAAACTCTGGACACAGAAGCTCTGTGTTCCTCCCTGGTTGGTAAACACGTCGATGTTCTCTGACTCACATTAATGTTCTCTGACTCTGTGGGGAGAGGACATGGAAGCACTACATTCCTTCACAGACCTTATTTCTTGTGTACTCCTTATAATAAAAATAAGGACAGCATTTTTGAAAAGCTCCATGAATTATTCTAGCAAATTATTCAACCAAACCTGGTCATGGGAACCCTCAAATTTGTAGCCATTTGGTCAGAAGTGCGGGCAACCTGGGGAGTCCCAAAGTTTGCTGCTGTCTAGATGAAGAGCAGTCTTGTGGAGGATGGAGCCTTTAACTTGTGGAGTTTGATGTTAACTTCAGAATGTGAACATCAGAATGATACTGCAGTATACCCAATTGGCATTAGACCAGTTGGATCCATTACAGAAAAACCCACCAATCCTTGTTCTAGGGGTGTATCAGTTTTCTCAATCTTTTTCCAGAGCACCAGCTTTTGATTTCATGGGTTTCCTATATTGTTTTTCTGTTCTTTATTTCACTAGTTTATGCTCATGTCTTTATTGTTTCCTTCCTGTCTTTATTTTTAGTTTGCTTCTTTTTCTGATTTCTTTTGTTTTTGGAATTGTGCCATCTTTCCCATCTTGGTGTATATTGACATCATGTTTGCAGCTTGAAATTGGCCATGGTGGGAGCATTTGCACCATGATAATTAGCAAATGTCACAAACTGGTGTTCCTCCCCCCTCCTGAGAGCCAGTTGTTAAATGTTCACTAACACACTGTTTCCAATGCCAATAACAGCTCTTTAAAAATTTTGTCAGGGGATCTAACGTGAAAAAAAAAAAAAGATCTCAAATGAAAAGTTAATTTAGAACAGGGAAGAATTTACTGGTGAAAAAATGTGACTTAAAACATAGTCTGTCTTTAAATCTAAAACTCTAAAAAGAATTGAGCAGTCTTTGTGAAGACATTGAGAATAGGAGAGGTAGGCATCATTTGCTGGTGATTTCAGTGTAGTCCTTTTTGAGGAAAAAAAAATGCCTTGATTAGATGATCTGTAGAAGTCCACTGCTGCTCTGTGACTCTATGGTAAGTTATTTCCCAGAAGATGGTAGGAAAGCTATTTTATTGCTAATGAAAAGCTGATGAGAGAGTTATTGCTGAGGGATTGATCCATTGCCCTCTTAAGAAGCTCTGAGATTCCCAGACCTAATGGATGGAAAAGAGCAGAAATAACAGTTAGGTAGCTAGAGTCTAAAATTTGTAAGAAACATTAGATGCTTTGACATAGGTTGTCACTTATGTTTTGTGGATGCCCTTCTAAACAAAGTGTTAAGGGAATTCTTTGCCAGTTTCTCTCTTGATGTGCTGAGAGCTTAGTTCATGTTTGGCATTAAATATAACTTCCATTAATTGATCAGAGAAATGCTTGTCGTATATCACTAGGAGATACTAAAAAAAAATTCATTCTAAAGGAAATTTTATCAGTTAATTCTAGGCCATAACAACTCTTTGATACCACTGATCTTGCATTAAGCTATGATGATGTCTGTCTTCTGGTCCTAGACTGTGACTCAGTATTATATACTATTTATTTTTTGTTTTCTGAGGGCCTGACTTAATAAATTGCTGAATAAATCTGTGTTGAATGAATGAGTAATTAGAGAAGTATTTGTTTTATTCCTTTTTAGCAGAGATAGGAAACCCAAAAGATTAAGTTAAACTTTAGGAATATTGTGAAATTGCATTTTTCAAAGATACAGAGTCAAGTAACCTGTAACACTGTAAGTTTTTTCAGCTTAATCTTAGATATTTGTAAGTATTTAATAAGCTATAAATAAATATATTACATAAATTTTCAATTTAAGACTTGGTATTCTGATTTATACCCACAGTTTGTTGCTCTGAATAGTCCGTGATAGGATAGAATGAATATTTTTCAGGTAGTTTCTTCTTGGTAATATCCTCAGTTCACTCAATTTTTAGTCAGACATTGATTGAGCACCTAATATATGCACAGCATTGTTCCAGGTTTGCCTAAAGGTTAAAGAGAGAACCTCTAAAACTCTTAAAATCTAACATTTATTGTATTTTTTCCTACTAAATAAATAATCAGTACAAAAACCTTGAAAATCAAAAGTATAAAGGGAAAATGTCCATAATCCCATTACTTCAACATAACCACTATTAGTGATTTGGCATCTGCCTTTTCTCTATTCCACGTCTATGAATGTTTGCTTAAAATAATACATGAACTAGACAGTGTGGCTGTAACTGAGGGTCCTGGGATTGTTTGGGAATGAATTCTGCTTTGGCTTCGCAGTTATCCAACATGACCTTGAGAAAGACCCTTTGCCTCTCTGGCGCTTTGTTTCTTGATTATAAAGAGATTGTTCTAGTATCTAAAGAGTCTTCCCACTTGAAAATTCTGATTTCATTGAAACTGAGCACCTTTGAAGGCTGAAATTTCAAGAGGATGTAATCCAAGCATTTCATTAAGTCTATATTCATCTCAATGGTAAAGCCGATTTAAAAGTCTTGAGCTAGTCTAAGTTTTTCCTGCTAATACCATTAGGTTTTGTTCTTATGGACTAGTAACACTTAAAGTAACACATTTCACCTGGAACCAGAACCACAAGCTGAATTGATGTACTTATTTGAGCTGTTAAATATGTTTTTAGGAAGCTGAAAACAATTCTTTTAAGCTTCATATGCCAGTAGAATTAAGAAATACCAAATCTCCACCATTTTAAGTACATAGTATTTTATCAAAAAAGCATTCCAAGGAGAAAAGCAAAGCAGCTATGTGATTTGATTCTTTTTGCACCTCAAGAAAATTGATTTTGCTCTCCCTCTCCTGCTCTGCGCATTTTGTGAAAATGTAGATTGGTATGCAAGAACCATTGCATATTAGGCACCAAGCCTTTAAAAGTGTTAAAAGGTGTGTCTGGTTTGCCTTGGAAGGGTCAGTTTGCACATTAAATGATTTTTGTTGAACAGTTAAGATGTCCTTTTACTTTTACATTTCGTACTAGAATTTTTTGTATGCATTTTAACGGTTATTTAAGAGTCCCCATGTGCTTAGAAAGGAATCTGAATATATGTGCCTTTTAAAAAAAGGCCTCAGCACAATGTAGGTTACTCCATCAATACCATCAAATGACTGGGAGCTGTAGTTGGAACAATATGTAAAAATACAGCTTGTGAAAGATTTCCTTTATTAACTGTCATCATCCGCAGAATATATGTTCAAATAAACGTTGTGTAATAACTAAATTTGAGATTAATAGGCCCCTTAAGAAACAGCGAAGTCATTCAGAATAGTCAGTGAAAAATAGGCTGTAAGACTGTAACATGCACATATTGTCCTGCTTACGTGCTCTCTCTGGTGTCATTCCCATTTTTCACTGTCGCCGGCTCTGTTCTCATTAAAACAGTCTCGCACAAAAGCAACTTAATTTTCTTAAGAGGAGAGGACACCTGATTCAATTTAGTACCCAGAAACAGTAACTTGAATATATTTTTTTCCTGGCCTGAATTGAGATGAATAGTTACAAACAAGAATACCAGCCCCCATTCACCTCAAGATTAAGGATATTAAATTTTTTTTTTTTTCCACCATGGTATCAAGAAATGGACCTGTAGAAATAGGAAGGAGTTGAAGCTTATCTTGGAAATGCAGCCTAATATCAAACATTTACTCTTCACTTAGAGATGTATAAATACCCATCTGTCTTTCTGTCTATCTATAGTTCTGTTAATTGCTATAATGTTTTTAGAATGAAGAATTAAAGTGTTTTAAAATTAATCTTGCTTTGCATTGGTGGATGCTTTGTAGCAGTACTATAGTCTTCATTTAGATTTCTTTGTTGAGAAGTCCCTTTTTCTAATACTGGTTTCAAAATAATATTCTTACTTTTTAGTCATTACTGCTTAAAAATTACAGTGATACACATAAATGGAATCAAATGAAAAGTGCTCCTTTAGTATTAAGCATGGTGTGTAAATTCACATTTTAATTGATACCCTGTGTGTTTACTTCTCTGTAGTGTGGTTCAATAATACTTAAACATGGTATACAAATGTATAGCTCAACTTCTACTTCTTTTGTGATTTATACAGTGAAAATAGGGGTAATTAAGTAGTCAGAATAAAATTAGAAGCTAAGTTGCTAATGAGAGAAGGATAATTGACTTTGAAAACAGATAATAAACTTTTCTTAATTGTTTTTCTTTTGCCTTTGTATAGCACTTTATAGAATACAAGTAAGGAGAAAGTGTTTTATGCTTCCACATTTAATTGGAGGTCCAGGATTGGAATTTACTCCTTGATGATTTAGTCTTCATGTTTTTTTTTCAAACTGAACCTGTGCTTAGGAAGGAAATAACTATTAAGTCCAGTTCTCCTGCCTGTGAATCAGCCTAGTGTGATCAGAGGTTAAATCCATATGGTTGAGGAAGTTTTCCAGGTAAGGCAATTAAGCTTTGTCTCTAACAATCATTTTCTTTTCCTTCTTTTGCAACGATGCCGTGGGCAATGAGAGCAAGCGATTGTGTTCAATAAGCATCATTTGCCTACTCAGAGTTATCCTAAAGGAAGCACTTTTGAGTTTATCCAACCTGCCCGATGAGTCCTTTATTGTTTTCTCCTGTTTAGGGACATGATTGTGTTGGTTAGGCTTCAGGTCCTAGAAAATCAACTAAAAGTGGCATAGGCAAGCAGAAACTCACGCTTCTCATATATCAAGATGCCTGGAGGTTGAGCTGCTGGCTTCTGCCTTATGGCTCAATGGTAGCAGTGGCTGTCTCTGCCCTGCTCTTAAGGATGCAGGATCGCTTTCACCGCTGTAAGCAGGAAGGAGGGAAGACCAGGTAGTACCAGATGCTCACCTTTCTAAGTCCCTTTATCAAGTAGGTATGAATTGCTATCTCATTGGCTAGAACTTGAATACCCCTAGCTTTTCCTTTTTCACATACATTTATTTAAAAAACTGCTTGTTTAAAAACGACTTCCTTTTCTGAAGGCATAAAGATAGTTTTCATAGTTTCTTCTAAAAGTTTTAAAGTTCTGCCTCCCATATCCACGTATTTAATCTATCTAGTGTTTTTTTTTCCCTTTGGCATATTGGGCAGAATCCAGTTTCTTCTACTATCTTCACTGCTCAATGATGGTACTCTTGTCAGGTACAGCTTCTTCCCATTATTCACATTATTTTATTGTAAACTTCTCTTCAGTGGTCATTGTTTTCTCTGGGAACTCACTCTTTCCGTGTTTACAGAAGTGACCCTAAAGAGAAGTTTTGTATTTGTTTCTTTCAGGGTGTCAGGAGTTCCACTGGTCCTTGATCTGTCTTTTCTTTAACTATTAGTTTGGGATTCTTGAATCACAGGGTAGTGTAAATTCAGCCCGTGCACCCACCTTTGATGCAAGCCTTAGGTTACTTTCTTGAATGTGTGGCTAGAGTTTATCTAGATACTCTTTACTTGTGGAGGCAACCCTTCCAGCCGTCCACACTGTTTTAGATAGGTGTCTCAGCTCCAGACCTCCCACCATGGCAGCCAAAGCCTAGGTTTATTTCTTCATGGGCATGCATGCAGCATTAACTCGTGCAGGTCACCACTCAGATTTTACCTGACTGCTGTCAGACCAGTACAATTTTTGTTTTGTTTTAGTTAGCTATATACTAAAATACTGTGTTGTTAATAGAGCTCCGTTTTCAAATGGTATGAATTTAAGAATTACATATCTGAAATGCCTTCTTACATCCCCTACTTATTCCTCAACCCAATCTTCCTTTGACAACAGCTTTCTCAGATATCATGGATTTCTGGTTACTTTTGTTTACAGAAATAGTCATATATTTAATAATTAGGTTAACTTTTAGTTATTGAATAATCCAAGGCAGTCTAGCTGATACCTTCAAATTCCCTCTTTCTAAAGAATAGAAAATTTTACTTTTTGATTAATAACTATATACACACAATACAAACTTAAAAATAGGACCCTGAGGAAGAAACATGTTCTCTTTTATTATTATTTTTACCTTTTCCTCCTTCCTGTTTCTGGCCTTTCCAGAGCGAGAGTGGGGCCAGGACAAGCACATTAAAGGCAGTGGGACAGTCTTTTTTATTGGTACTGTTGTGATATGGGCCTCAATGCCCTCTGTCATCACAAGTGTCCAAATACTCTCTTGTTATGGTTTAGTTGTTAATGTCCCCCAAGGCCCATGTGCTAAAGTCTTGGTCCTCAGCCCATTGTGCTATTAGGAGGTGGTAGAACCTTTAGGAGATGGGACATGGTAAAGGACATTAGGTCATTGGGATGTGTCCTTGAAGGAGGCTATATTGGGACCCTGCCCCTTCCTTTCTTTCCTTTTGCTTCCTGGTCACTGTGAGGTCAGCACCATGATGTTGTGCCTTTTCACAGCAATGGAGCCAAATGACCATGGACTGAAACTATGAGCCAAAATCAATCTTTGCTCCTTTTTAAGTTGTTTATCTTAAGTATTTTGTCATACTGATGGAAATCTGACTAACATAATCTTGACTGGACAGGTTAGAGGAAGGGTTATTTTTCCTCTAGTCCCTTCCCCTAATCATAGCCTCTAATTGCTGGAGTGTCTTCTTGGGTTTGGTCTCTCAAAATGAATAAGTGTGAAGGCAGTCCTGAAGCATCATTTTGGCTCCTATGGAACTGGCATAACCTTGCCTATCATAAAATTGAAGTAAACTGTCCAAGTGCTTACCCTCTCTCCTTGCCCTGCCATTGTGGCTATTCTAAGCAGCCTCCTCCAGTCCTTGCTGTTTCCAGTCAGGAAGCAAGTGCCTGTCTCTGGTTTACTTATACACCCTCCCCATCCCTGCCGCCTGTTCTAAAGAATACATCATGATGTTTCTAAGGATTCTTACAGCATGTACTCACTAGTGGGTCCAGTGGCAGCCCAGCATAGAACTTTTTTCCTCAGTAAACACCTAGCAGGGGACATTGATAGGGTTCTTGCTTCTTTGCATTTTTTCTCTTCATCACTGGCTCTTTTGTAGATCATTCCCATTTCCCACTTGGGAGCTGTGGTCAATAGATCAGTTGTCTCCCCTAGAGGAGATAAGTCAAAACACTACTTCTGGGAATTTCCTTCTTCAGTCTCTGCAGTTTCTAGTACTCACTTACACAGCTTGCACATGAAGGGATCCCTGGCCCAATTTTGGCATCCTTCTTAGTACAGAGGGATATGTTGGTATCTTATTAAAATAGTAGGGTATTTGCCACACATTCTCCTTAGTTTGGAACATTTTTAGAAATTCTGAAATAACCATAAATATCCCATCTTAATATTTTGGTAAGCATTTCTGTGTATTCTGACTGGGAATCGGGGTATTCAACAACAGAAGTCAGAAATTTCACAAATTAACTTGCAATAAATCATTCATCTTCAATGTAAATATTGACTTTTATTTTTTTACTTGCTAGACTCATAAGGAAAGAAAAAGACAGGCTGGGGTTGTGGCTCAGTGGTGGAGCGCTTGCTTAGCATGTGTGAGGCACTGGGTTCAATTCTCAGTACCACATATAAATAAATGAATAAAATAAAGGTTTGTCAACATCTAAAAAATTTTAAAAAGAAAAGAAAAAGAGGGGATGTTGGACAAACATTAGAAAAATTTGGACATCATGTCATAAGAGATTTGGGTAAGACCCATCAGTGTTCATATATTTAAAATGTATTTTTAAAAGGACTAGATATATTTGTGTAACTCTGGAGCATAGATTATGGTCAGTGCACAGCAGTTAGAGGAAGTTGTGGATTTCAGGCTAACTATAAGGTAGAACTTCATAATGTTTAGGGTCATTCAATAATGGGAATATTTGCTTTTATGAGTTAGAGAACTCTTCATCCCCATTGTTTTTAGATTTTTTTTTGAAATTTACCCTTTTATTTGATATAATTGCAAGTAGGTTATGAAGAAACTAATTTATTATTGAACTTGCTCAATTTTCTCAAATAATTTAATAAATACGTGCTGTATAATATATAAGAAAACATTAGTAAAATAGCTATATAAGTTAGATACTGTGGTGCATGCCTCTGATCCCAACTAATTGGAAGGCGGAGGCAGGAGAATTGCAAGTTTAAGGTCAGCCTGGGCAACTTAGTCAGACCTTGTCTCAAGAGAGGAGGGGAGCTGGGCATATAACTTAGTGGTAAAACATCCCTAGGTTCAATCTCTAGTACCAAAAACAGCAGCAATAACAAAAACCCCTTATTGGGTAAAATTGGGTTGATACCAAAAGCAGCATATTATTTAAAAATGTGTAATATAATGGAAACCAATTTTCTCATTTTTTTTTTTTTTTTGGTACTGGGGATTGAACTCAGGGGCACTAGACCACTGAGCCACATCCCCAGCCCTATTTTGTGTTTTATGTAGAGACAGGGTGTCACTGAGTTGCTTAGCACCTCGCCGTTGCTGAGGCTGGCTTTGAACTCGCGATTCTCCTGTCTCAGCCTCCCTAAGTGCTGGGATTACAGGCGTGAGCCACCATGCCCGGCTGTATAGTGGTTTTTTAATAATGAGAAAATTGAGGGCTGTATGGTGGTTTTTTAATAATGAGAAAATTGAGCCGGGCGTTAGTATCAATCTAATTATCTATCAAATGTGATTATTCCAGTGTATACACTTTGCAGATGTGATTCATGAATTAATATCGAAAACTGTTGTATAGGACATTCAGCTACCACAAGAAATATTTTTTCATTCTTTCATTCATTCATTCTTCAGTTCAGTATTATTTATAGAGGGTATAGTATGAACCAGGTGCTGTTCTGGGTACTAAAGATATAACCTTGATAAATTAGAAAAGAATTTTATTGTAATGGGGCATTCTAGAGGGGAATGGGTTTTGAAATTATTTCTAGCAAAGGAAATAATAACTTTTTCAGTCAGCTTTGTGTTACTTTGACCAAATACCTGAGATAAACATTGTAAAAGAAGAGTTTTATTTTGGCTTTTAGTATGCAAGGTTTCAGTATGTGGATACTTGTCCCTTTTGCTTTGGGCCTGTGGCAGCACAGTACCTCATGGCAGGAGCAAATGGCAGAGGAGGTCTAGTTACCTCATGGCAGCCAGGAAGCAGAGAGAGGGAGAGGAAGGGGAGAGGTCCCAATATTCCCTTTAAAGGCACACCACCAATGAGCTAACTTTCTTCTACTAGGTCCTACCTCCTAAAGATTCCATCACCTCCCAAATCACCACAGGTAGGGGACCACACCTTCAACACATGGATCTTTGGGGAATATTCAAGGTCCAAACTATAGTAGTAACGGATAAAGTGCTGAATTAAGAATCAGCGGGTTTCTCTCACCACTTCTGTTCAAAATAGTGATTGAAATTTTAGTCAGAGCAATGAGGCAAGAAAGAAAATAAAAGGAGACAAGTAGGAAACAACGAAGTCAAATAATCACTGTTTGCAGATAATGTGATCCTATACTTAGAAGATCCAAAAAGTTGTACCAGAAGACTTATAGAGCTAATAAACAAGTTCAGATAAGTAGCAGGATACAAAATCAACAAACTAAAATCAATAGCTTTCCAATAAACCAATAATGAATTTGCTGATAAAGAAATTAGGAAAGCAATTCCATTCACAATAGCTTCAAGCAAACAAGCAATAAAACAAAAACCTAGTGATAGATATAATTAGGGAAACAATTCTACAATAAAACAATTCTACAATGAAAATTATAGGACACTAAAGAAATAAATTGAAAAAGACACTAGAAGATTCTGTGTTCATGGATAGGCAATTAATATTGTTAAAGTGGTCATATTATCAAAAACAATGTACAGATTCAATGTAATCCCCACCAGAATACTAATGACATTCTTCCAAAACGCAGAAAAAAACAGTCCTCTAAAATTCATGTGGAAGAATAAAAGACCCAGAATAGCAAAGGAATTCTAAAAAAGTAATACCCTTTTTCAAATTATACTACAGAATTGTAGTCACAAAAGCTGTATGGTACTTGCATAAAAAATATGCACACAGACCCATGGAAGAGAAGAGAAAATACAGAGACAGACCCATACAGATATAAGATATAGTCATCTGATCTTTGACAAAGACGCCAGAAACATACACTGGAGAAAAGACAGCCTTTTTTAGCAACTAGTGCTGGGACAACTGGCTATACATCTGTAGAAGAATGACACTAGATCCCTATCTCTCACCCTGCACAAAAGTCAACTTTAAATGGATCAAAGACTGAGAGAATAGGCCAAAAACTTTTCAACTCCTAGAAGAAAATGTGGGATCAACATATAGGCACAGGCAATGACTTCCTCAATAGGACTGCTAAAACTTAGGAAATAATGCCCAAAGTTAATAAATTTGGATGGTGTAAAATTTAAAAGTTTATGCACAGCAAAGGAAAGAAGAGCACAAAAAGAGAGTCTACAGAACGGGAAAAAATCTTTGCCAGCTACTCTTCTGACAGAGGATTAATATCCAAAATATATAAAGAACTGAAAAAACTTATCACCAAAAAACAAACAACAACAACAAAAAAACAAAAAACCCAA
>PVHX01004418.1:104820-126361 GCA_004024805.1 Geosciurus inauris
AGGGAAGGGAAGGGAAGGGAGGGAGGGAGGGAGGGAGGGAAGGAAGGAAGGAAGGAAGGCAAATGACCAACAAAAATGTGAAAAAATTTTCAATATCTTTAGTAATCTGGGAAATGCAAATTAAAACTATACTGAGATTTCATCTTATCTAATTTAAATGTCAGCATTTAAGAGTACAAATAATAATAAATGTTAGAAAGGATGTGGGAGAAAAGGAACACTTATACACTGATGGTAGGACTGTAAATTAATACAACTACTATAGAAATCATTGTGGAGGTTCCTGAAAACACTAGCAATGGACCCACCATATGACCCAGCTATATCCTTCCTTAGTATTTATCCTAACGAATTCAAGCCAGCATACTATAGTAATACATGCATACCATGTTTATAGCTGCACAATTCACAACAGCCAAATTATGGAACCAGCCTAGGTATCTGTCAGTGGTGCCTGGATAAAGAAAATATGGTATATATACACAATGGAGTTTTATTGTCATGAAGAATGAAATCATGGCATTTGCAGTAAAATGGATGAACTAGAAACCATCATGTTAGGCAAAATAAGTCAAACTCAGAAGGTCCAGGGTCCTCTGTTTTCTTTCATATGCTGAAGCTAGAGAGGAAAAAGGAAAACAAAGGTGGGGGTGAATCTCCCAAAACTCCAAGGAAAGGGACCAAGAGGTGCGAGCCTAGGTTCCTATCAACCTAGGTTCTTTCCACCATGAAGAAGAATGAAATTATGTCATTTGTAAGAAAATGGATGGAAGTTTGAGATCATTATATTGAGTGAAATAAGCCAAATTCAGTAAGTTAAGGTTTATATGTTTTCTTTCATATGTGAAAGCTAGAGAAATAAGGGGATGGGGGCACATGGGGGAGTATCATGAAAATAAAAAGGAAGCAAATAGAATAGAGGAAGGGAACCCCGGGGAAGGGCTTGGAGTGGGAGGTATTGGGGAATGAAATTGACCAAATTATATTGTTCTATTGTGTGCATATATAAATACGTAACAGTGAATCTCACTATTATGTATAATTATAATGCACCCATTTAAAAAAAAAACAACAAAGAATCGATGGATTGTTCCAGGAATGGCTTCAAGGCAGAAAAGAATTTCATCTCCCAAGAGAATCTGGTGGTATAGCCCAAAGGGTCTTACCTTCAGAACAAATTATCTTTGGTGGCTCATGTTTGATCTGAGTCCATAAAGTTTATTCTCTATACCTGTGTTTGTTTTCATATAAAAAGCAATAGTGGATTTTGTTTTCAAAACCATATATTCATATTGCTATTGGCATTTCTAGAAAATGCCCACTGTTCATCCTGTGGCCACCCAGCACAGTGATATATGTTCCAAGGGTGTTCAGTCGCCAGCTTGCAGGCAACCAGCAGGAGATATTAACATGCAAAATAGGAATTGAAATCTTTATTGTATTTTATAGTAAACTATTACATTTTTAACACAGAGGGGTTCAAAAAGTAAACCATAATTGGCTTAACATCTTCCTGCACTGATAATCCTCTTTGAAATATACAAAGACAATGTGTTAAAGAAAATTAAAAAGTCAAACAGGACAAGCGAAACATAAAAATGACCCCCACCTCAGTTCCTCAATCCCTTTCAACAAATTTAACCATGGGTGGGAGGTGTTTAGGTGATCCCTCTGAGAAAGATATTGTGTGTTTGTACTATCTCTCTGTGTTTACATATTTACTTACACAATGGGAATTATACACATTGTTTTGAAACTTGCTTTTTCACTTAATATATCTTGACCTGCTTTCATTCATATCACTGTATGCAGATCATCTTGTAAATGGTTGTAGAATAGTCGTTGGTAATTTTAGATTTTATTTAACTAATTTGATTACTGGGTAGCAGTGGCTAGTCTCAAACATTATGTCAAATATATTTATCTGTATCATAACAGGAAATGTCTGGCATATTAAGGGAAGAAAACAGGATGTTGTGAAGAAGATTCTTAGAATGGATGGGAGACTGGATTCAGAAATCTGAAATGGAAGACTGAAATCTAGATCTGATATTGCTTTATAGTACCACGCGTAAGGTCCAGTCTTCTCTGCCTGCCAGTTCTTGGATTTGGCAAATACAGAATAACTTAGTAAGAGAGGTAGACTTTGGACTTTTTAGGGAATCCTACTTATTTCATTCATTCAGTTACTAAACGTGTATGCTTAAGAAGAGCTTCCTTATGTTCCTTAGAATACTTTTCACTCTGCTAGTGCAGGGAGGCGTGTAAAGAGGTCATTTCAATACCATATGACAAGAGATAAGCTTAATATGTTCTAGCAGCAGGCCTGGGGGACATTTAGTCCACCTGTAAGTGTAGATGCATGAGTGTGCTAAAGATTGATGCCCAAGCTGAGTTGCCAGGTAAGTCAGAATTACCCAGGTAGAGGAGGGGGAGGGCATTTCAGATCAGGGAGCAAAGAGGTAAGAAGTAGCATAAACAGTATGGGGGAACTGAAAGAGGTTAGTGTTTTCAAAAAATAAAATTTGAGGCAGGAAATGAGATGAACAGAGAACTATTCGTGCAGGGCCTTGTACAATCATGTTATATATGATCCTTAAGCCAAAAGACATGCATTTCTTTTACATAAAAATAAAATACTCTGTTATTGCTCTTTGGAACCCTAGAAATCATAATTTTCTCATTTGCTACAACTGTAAAATTGAGCCAACTATTAACTTAATTGTGAGCCCAAGGTCCTTGGTTTAGGGTCTGATTTCACATGGTCTTCAGAGCACCTGGAACAATAAGCAACCATTTCACAAAAATTGACCAGAGTTTACTGCACGGGAGAACAGCACAATAGAGGGAGCTCAAGTCCATCACCACTGCCAGGAAGCAAGCAAGAAGGAGTTGGCCTGTGGTGTCTTTGGGTGCCTGGGATGTCCCATCACTGGCACCACTGTCCTGTCAGAAGGCATAGGAACATAGCCAACACACATAAAATGTATCACTGGCGTTGGATACGAAAGAGCTGGACAGAGTTGGAGTATGATGATCCCATTTCATGAATAGAAGTTAGTACTTATTTTACTCTGACTTCTGAGTCTTTTTACTTCTAGTATTTTCATATTTCCTTAAATGCTAAGCAAACCTACTAGTTATCAAGTATAAGGTTAATGAAAGACACTGGAAAGAAATGCATTTGAAATACAAGATCTCAAAGGAAAGACCTCATTCCTTTATTAAAAGGAGATATAAATTCACTTTATGCACAAAGTAGGGTCAATATATAAAGATTGTTATGGGGCAAGTACCTTTCTCAGGAAGGAAGGCAGTGTTCCCTGTCGATCTCACCACAACTCACTTATTTATATCCTTTTATTTTTCTCCATACATAAAACTTTCTTGGACTCATCCATAATGGAATTCCAGGAAGATGTGTAAAATATGTTGCTATAGTTTACAGTTTTTATCTGTAATGTTTTATTTAGCTGCATCTTTCTTTTTTTTTTATTCCCCCCCCACCCCGCTCCCAGTACAACATAGAACACCATATGCCATTGTCCCTGTCAGGAAGCAAAGGTTTCCCTGGCCTGTGCCTGTGCCTTCGTTTATGCCACAGAGGAGCTGTGGTCCAGTGCCATCTTTTATTGATAGGGCCAGCAAAGGAGAAATCTAATGAAATTATCAAAGCTTTGAATTAATTATGAACTGGAATAGGAGAGCTAAGCTCTCTGGAGCCAGGGATCTCATTACCCATTCACTCTCATTGCCTCCTCTTCTGGTGCAGAAGGCATTTTCAGCTGCAGCTCTTAGCCTGGGCTTTGGACTTTATTCAAACTTACCAAACTGACATCCTCTTTTTACTACAGTGTGGCTGCTAATGTCCATGATGATTAATTTAGCTCTGCTCTGGATCTGCTGGAAATGTAAATAGGTTTTCTTTACCTACCCCTCCTTTTGCCTTTTCCTAATTTTTTTTCTCTTATTTTCTTTCATCAAATTGGATGTTATACAGTTTTTCTTCTTTTTGGGTAATGTGAGAAGCGTTCAGGACTGTGGTGTAGCTTCATGGAATATAGTGATTGATGTAAAATTAAGAGCTATATTGCATCTACTGTGTATTTCATGGATGTTTAGGTAAGCACAAAGTCAAATGTTTTTTCTTTGAATTTTGAGCACCAAATTGAAGTTTTTCTAGCTTGTTTCTATCTTAGTGATGATGGTATAGTAATAGCTCTCCTGGTCCTAACTGTATCATTCACATTTCTTAAGTGTGTACTATGGGAACAACAGATCTCCCTCATGGTTATAGTTCATAGGATTTATGCTCCCTAATAGGGAGCAATTCATGTTTGCCTTAAGATACTTTTTTCCTTCTCTCACTAATGTGAATTTTCTGATGCATAAATCAGCTTCTGATTGTTCTAACTCTAGCAGCAAAATCAATAACAACAAGGTTTTGATTTACTATTGGTTTTGATTTGAAGATTCTTTTGGTGCTGTCACACAGGTTCGGAGCATCTCATGGCAAGCCTTTCTGCCTGCTTTGAGACCCATTATTTATGAATTCTTAAGCTGCAGCTCATCTATCTTAGTAAACTACAGGCCACTGGCAATTTTTGTAAGCAGTGACTAATTCTGCTCAATAGTGTCAATGTTTTAAGGTTTTGAATAGTGGGGGAAGAGAAAATGATAATCTTTGCTTTTCCTATTCCTGTTTACTTTCAGTGAGCTTTTCCCCCATTTATTTTCTCTATAGGCAGCTGCGATATTTAATTCAGCCTTTGGAAGTTTTTTGGTAAGTAAACATGGTTTGACTTATCTATTATAACTTATTGTGATATTGTTTGTATGAAAGATTTAGTAAAATGTAAATTTTACTAAATTTACATTTTAAAATGATATACATTTTCATTCTGGTTAAATATGAAAGTTCTTTGAAGGAATATGAAGTTCTTGAATCTTTATGCCATTATCCATATCCTGGAGAAAATTAGTTAATGAATAAAGTAAATGCCCTCTTATAATTATTTTGGAGGATTGGGTTTAATATTCTATTTAATGGATTCAAGGAATCAATTAAAATACTATGTGTCTCCTTATAGAAGTTATGTCAATATATTGATCATTTAATGAGGTCCTTTAGATTATTATTATTTTGTATCATGAGACTGAGATTTTGAAAGGGAAACATGACCCAGCTGGTCAGAAAAGGAATGCTAATTTACTTGTTGACATGTCATTTATTTTGTGCATTTAACTGTCAAAGAAGCTACTGTCTTGGATACTTAGAAATCTTTATGAAAAAAATTTGACATGAGGATATAATTAATGAATAATGTGCAATAAAATGTAGTATTTTGAGAGGTTTGAATTATGAGTTAGGTTAAAAAAGATTGAAAAGTAGTTCAACTTTCATAAGTAGAATTAATATTAGGGATGTTGCTTTAGCTTTTTTAAATAGATGATATAACAAAGACTTGATTTGTGTGACTTGATTTGTGTTATGAAAGAATGGAATAGACTCAATTGTCTGTTAATGTTATTTATACCCTAAAACTTTGGTTAACTTGTGAAAATAAATTAGAATATTGTATTTTTAGAGCATAACTCATTGACAATAAGTGGTATGGTAATTAAGAAATGATTGAGAAGAAAATCAGTGGGGTGTGACTTATTTCATGAATCCAGGTAAAATATCAATTACATATTTTTAAAATGCCCTTTATGTCGCCTATTACTGTATTGTATGTAACTAAACATAGTTAAAGCTTCTAAACACACTGCTATATGGTGTTAACTCCACGTGGTGCTCCATAGCTTTTAATGTCTATAGCCCCATAGAACTTTTAATGGTGTAGCTTCCATAAAGTACATGGTATTTAACTTAGGCAGTAATGTTTCTAGTGATGCTGTTATTATTGGGTTTTAGATAACAACTAATGAAGCCTATTTTTAAAAGAGATCTCTGATACTACTTTGTTTAGACTCAGTAATATTTTGTCAAATCATTATTTCTTGTGTTCAAGTGTTATTACTTATGTCGTCACAAATGTTTGGCAGAATAATATTTATAAAACATGATCTTGCTGGAAGCCAATTTTTGTATGGTTTGAAATTGTACATATGCACCACAAAACATGGCTTCTTGAGTTGGGGCTCTACACTGGAAAATGTCAAGGCAAGTTGAGAAAGTAAAACTGAGGCAGTTGTCTGTGTGAAGCAAAATGTACTGTCCCTTCATTGGAGGAGAAGCTTATTGTGGATAATTTGAACTTTAATCTGATTGTCTGAGCCCATCATGATATTTTTCTACCAGGCCCAGTGGTGCAGTAAGGTCCTGTGAGGTAAAATTCCATTCCCGAGCTTCTTTAGGATTTCTTTTTTTTCCTGCTCCTTCACTTCTAAGAAGTTGTGTATTCCCCCATTCCTTAGTCTCCTACTCTTTTTCCTTTCTTCACTTTGGTTTCTTACCTTAATACAGTTAATCAAAAGTATTTATTGATCTCCTGACACACAGAAGTAGTTTTCTGGTAGCTGTCGAAAGGTACAAAGAAATATGAGGTATGTCCCACTAGGTCATGGAGGTGACACATAGGGAAAGAAATACAATGTAAAAGTTCACAAGCTGAACAAAAGATGTTGCTGAGATATAGGATTGTCAAATGAATAGCAGAGGCAGTGTGCACTCTGATTCAGGGGTCTGACAGACCAGATTTCTCTGATGGGGCCTTAAAATATTGATAGGACTTGGTAGCCTCAGAAGAGGAAATGGCATGAGCAGTGGCAGAGAAGCAGGAATGTCTTTTTCCACTTCCTTCTCCCATTCCTTTCCCTCCTCTTTCTTTCCCCAAACTGAAAATTACCAGAGAGAGTCTGAAAATGGGAATTGTGATTGGATATGTTTTGCTTCAGTGTTTATAAGAAAAATAATTCTATTTCTTCCCCCACCCTTCAACAGTTAATAGCAAACCCTGGATTATGAAATACCTGTGGGTCTGAACTGTACAAGTTAGCATTAGGTTCAACTTCTTTATTAGGAACACCCCCACACACACACACCCACACACAAACTACAGTGGCTTATGCAAAATAAATATCTGTTTCCCTATTACATAAAATCTGTAGGGAGGCTGTCCAAACATGGTATAGCTGCTTCCTAGTCGACTCCTGTTCCCTCTTCTACTATTTGCAGCAAGCAGCTTCCTTCTTCAGGTTGCCTTGTGGCCCAGGGTAGCTGCTGGAGCTCCAGCCAAAACATCTGGATAGTAAGGAAAAGTAGTGGGAAAGGACAGAGAGCCCCCTAAAAGCCAAGTCTGCTTTCTTTAAATAGCATTCCTGGAATTCCAGCACCATACTTGCATTAATATCATGGTGTTATAGTTACTTGGGAATTTTCTATATAAATGGAAACTAACCACCTGTCCTTAAAATGTGTGATTATGAGTAGTAGTATTTTCAGAGTTTCTGGAGTCAGACTGTCTAGGTTTGGATCCTTGCTTGACTGAATACTAGTCTGACCAGATAACCTCCCCTATGTATAAAATGGGGTATGATCGTATCCACATGTAGAGTTGTGGTAAAGCTTACGTGCTATAATGATTAGCAATGCTTTAATGTCAAGAGTCATCACAAATAACAAAATAGGCTGAAGAATCTAACAAGATAACAATAACTCTTGTTATTTGTGATGACTCTTGTTATAATGCTAATGATATAATGAATGCTTATATGATGAGGTAAAAATTGCTTCGAGCACTTTTTGTTTGGATTAGGAGCAAAGATTCATATTATTATATATATTCATACTAGAATCTGAAACGTGTATTTTTTTCAGATTACCAAAACTTTGAATGAAAGGCCTTTAATAGAAGAATTTTTTGGAGAAGGAAATCTGAGGGAGTTCTTGTTGATTTTCAGGCATCTGGGTATACCAAATAAAATACTGTACATATTTATAGCTAGTTTAATAATGTCCCAGGTCTAATTAAAACAGTTTTCAAAAAGTAATTGACACAGAAAATTGTTTTTTTAAATGTAGCTAGACTGGTAATAACTAATGATAGATGAATTCAATTTACATAAATTTCAGACCAAGAGATTATTTTAAAATTGTGCCACAGAGGATTGCTTAAGTTAAGAAGTTAATGTCATTATCTCCTCCTCTCATTTAAATTGTTCAGTTTACAATAATTGTGGAACATAATATGTGATTTGAGATTTCCTTCTTGATGAGGCTTTAATAAAATTTGATAGTGAAGTGCACCCTGAATAACTGAAATGCTATCAAAATTTATATGCATATATATTTTTGTCTGTGTAAAATCATATATTTCAGGTTCAAACATCTTACATATTACTTCCCCATCAGAAGAAGGGTTGTTTGCTTATTTAGATACTGGCAACTTTTTTAAAAATTCAATTGAGAAATTCTTTTCCGAAGGTTCAACTCTGTTAAATAATTTTTTTCCCCAAATTGAATTTAGAACACATGATTTGTTGGCATTTTAGCCTTTTTTTTGGTTTGGAGGTTGAATTTGGTGTTTCCATGTCTCCCAAGAATTGTAAGTTAAAGATTAAAAGGGAAAGAAAGAACTTTTCTTGTTAGATTCCTCAGCCTATTTTGTTATTTGTGATAACTCTTGATGTTAAAGGGAAACCCTAATGAGTGACAAAATTAGGCATGCCTGTTGAGTTTCCAGTAACTGTGTGATACAACATTGGAGCAATTCATGGCAACACAGATGTAAGAATTTCTGAAACAGCAACAAGGAGTTATAAGAGAGTTTTTACCACCTCGTAAATGCATTACAGCTAGTCTCACCAAGGTCTGTCAATCACTGTTCACTTTCTGAAAATCTTCACTTAAAATGTCAAGAAATAGGTTTATTTCACATTTTAAAAAAATACTTATTGCTACAACTAGCAGGAGCTGTTCTAAGATGAACATTCCTCTTTACATGCAAGGCCAAGGTTAAAAAGAACTCCTTCCCTTGAGCTGAAGAACTGGCCAGCACACAGTTTCTTCCTTACCTGTCTGTTTTCCCTCTTTGCTTTGGCTGGTCCCCCATCATTGCCTATCTTTGTAAACAGATTGGAATAGTTAGCTGATGTTATTGAAGTTGCTGGAAGAAAAGAAATTGCAAACACTAATGGCATGTTTTAACAACTTGTGATGTATGTTTATCCCCTTTAATTCTTCCTTTCTTGTTCCAAAATACACTCAGACACATTGAGAATGTTGGAAAGGAAGCATGTTAACTTTGCTGTGTGACACTACTTTTTTAACAGTTAGAGCAAGAATCTCAGATGTTAACTCAGAGGCACAAGGGTGCTACTAGACAAGACGCAATTGTTAATTTGGTTTTTCTTTCACTTAAGTCTAAAATGTGAGTAGTTTATGGTTTTGGAGTATTTCATTGTGCAATAATGAGAAATGCTGATTTTTGTTGTTGTTTAATTTTCTTAAAATCTTAACCACTCCAAATCATTCACTTAGAATTTTGCTCCACCCCAAGTTCACAACTTGTTTATAAAACAAAGTTTTTATTTTTAATTAAACTTAAATGCCAGAAAAAGCACCTTCTTTTTTAATTGCTATTCAGTGCCACTGTGTAGAATACTATTTCAAGTTCATCCTTGTACTGCTGAGAGCTCAACAACATCAAATTTTGAATGGTCCACTCTGGTCTTTAAAACTTGCCTTATGAACCCTGTTCAGATATATGGAGGCTATTTTCCACCTTTACAGAATGGAAACCCCATCACACCATGCATTTCATTTGACCACCTTTTTGTGCAGATGAATATCATGAGAGCTGAACTGCTAAGAATAGTCTACTTTTCCTTTAACAGATACTGTTGGTTTAATTAGCAGCGTGGCACAAATAGGAAAATAGCATAGGAAATTAGCACACATGTACTCAGAGCCCATTAGATCCCAGACATATTTCTAGGTACTGAAGCAAGACATCGAATATAAATATGTGAAAAAATAAGTAACAAGAAATGATTTAAGAAAGAGGGAGAGAGGGCGGGAACTGCCTTCAGTGCAGCATTCTCCAGTGTTCGGGCACCATTATGGCTCCTGTCATGTCCGTGTACTGTTTGTTAAAAAAAATCCACTTTTTAAATTATTTCAAGTTAAAACATCAACACTATAAATAAAAAAATCTTGGGCTGGGATTGTGGCTCAGTGATAGAGTGCTTGCCTCACATGCGTGAGGCACTGGGTTCGATCTTCAGCACCACGTAAAAATAAATAAAGATATTGTGTGTCTATCTACAAATAAAAAAAATATTTAAAAAAATCTTGGCATGAATAGAAGGTAACTGAATTAAATCAAATGGGGAATAAAAGCTACTATTACTCTATAGCTATACTCTGCTGTCTACACAGGCTGAGTCTGATTTCTGCCTTCCTTTTGATAAAAGGTGAAATTAGCACAGTACCAAATCAAGACTTTCCATCAGTGAACTCTGCAGGTTTGAAAAGGATTTGAAAACAGAGTAAGTTTAATCACTAATTCTGATTGTGTGTCCTTTGAGTCGCTTTGCTTTGCCTCACAATTTGGGCAGCATTGTTCTCAGAGTTCATTTCTCAGTAACTTCATCAGAGAAGTGAGTTAGCACCATTTAGGGGAGGCAGATGAGGAAACTCCAGGACTCAGGGCCTCTGACAGTCTGAGGATGTTCATGTTTCTTTCACTGGAGCATTTTCTATGTAACACTTGACTAGAAAAGCAGTATGCACTATGTTTAGAGTTGAAAATATGCTATAATGCTGGAGGAAGCAAAACCTTGTGATAGCCATGCTTGGAATTAGTTTTTAAACAAACTGTTATCTGAACTATAATCATTGTAAATTTTAAAAATGCCCTCATTACTTAATAAAAATGTCTAGAATCTTTACCTACTCCATTTTAGCAACATAATGCTCTCTATGCTGTCTGACAGGACTTGTGTAGCAGTAGTAAATGCATTAGTCACAGTGACCATTTTTCTTGCAAATTTGTGACACAGATTTAATTATATGAATGACCAGCAACTTACAAATCTAATTTTGGTGGAGGCTGAGGCAAATTTTTTTTTAATTTTAATAATGATGGATTTTTTTTAAAGCAATGATTTCATTACTATTTAAAGAAATCTACTGGTGTAGAACTAGCCAATTGACTGGAGTTATTTTATTACCCTTTAACAAATGCCATGTACTTTCATGTTTATTTTTATTAATTTTTAAAATGTCATCATTCTCAAATTGGAAAAATGTTTACTCCTATACCCCTTTGGGTAAAAATAAATAACTATAAATTATTCTGGGCCAAGATATTTGTAAAGGGCCTTCTAAGAAACACGATCCTAGTATTTGGTTAGAACCAAAATTAAATTCCCTTAATTTGAATCCAATGCACTTGGAATTGCTTCATTATGGACTGAAGTAGAAGGTGCCCACCAACTATTAGTTGATAATAGTGTGGCAGATATTTCACATCTTCTGGCTTCTGTTTTCCCAAACTAAGTTTACCATGATTAATCTATTTGTTAAGCTAATGTTTTGGGGATCTTGGCATAATAGCGTAGTTAGCCAAACAGTGAAGGTTTCTGCCTTCATCAGCAATATAGACTCTTAAAGTGAGACAGTCAAATCCCAATTGGATATGTGGGGTGTGGAAAGATAGTATTAAACATTTGCTTAGAACTTCTTCTTCTTCTTCTTTTTTTTTTTTTAGGTACTAGAGATTGAACTCAGGGGCACTCAACCACTGAGCCACATCCCCAGCCCTGTTTTGTGTTTTATGTAGAGACAGGGTCTCACCGAGTTGCTTAGCACCTCGCGGTTGCTGAGGCTGGCTTTGAACTCACAATTCTCCTGTCTTAGCCTCCCTAAGTGCTGGGATTACAGGCTTGTGCCACTGCGCCTGGCTTTCTTAGAACTTCTTAAACATTTTTCCTCTATTGCTATATCTCATTGACTCATATTTTTGATTGACAGAGCTTAGAAATTCAGGTTGGATTTATTGAGACATCATTTTTATACTGAAAAATTTACTTTAGGTATACAGGACTGAGTTTCAAGATAAAGGAGATTTCAACATTTCAGAAAGTTTCTTCTTTTCCTTCTTGTAGTCAGTTCCCTTCCCCCTTCTTAGCCTCTAGTAGCTGCTGAAATTTTTCCTTGTCCCTATACTTTTGCCTTTTCCATAAAGTCATATGATTGGAATTGCATAGTATATATGTTTTGAATCTACTTCTTTTGCTAAGTAGTGTTGCATTGTTCATTAATTTGTGCTATAGTTTGCATGTTGAATATCCCACAAAAGCCCATGTGTTAAAGTTTTGGTCCTCAGGGTGGTACTGTTGGGAGGTTCTGTGGACCTTTAGGAGGGGCTTTATGAGATGCCCTTAGGTCACTGGGGACATGCCCTTAAAGGAGGGTTGTGAGACCAGATTCTTTCTTTTTTGTTTTGCTGCCATGAAGTGAGCAATTTACTCTGTCATGTGCTCCTTTCTATTCTTATCTGGCACTTCCACCCAAGGCCTAAAAGCGATGGGTTTGCTCAATCATGGACTAGAACTTCTAAAACTGTGAGCCAAAAATAATCCTTTTCTCTTTATAAGTTAGTTATCTAAGTTATTTTGTTATAGTGAATGGGAAACTGACTAATAGAGCTTGTTTTCTATATTTGGTGATTATGAATAAAGTTCCTATGAATATTTGTATACAGAATAAAATTGCTGTGAATATTTGTTTACAAGTTCTGGCATAGACATGTGTTTCCATTTCTGTTGGATAAATACCTGGGAGTGGGATTGCTAATATGGTAAGTTATGTTAACGTTATCAGAAACCACCAAACTGTTTTGAACAAGAATATCCCAAGATACTATATCCCAAGGATAAATACATAGGGAATCTAGTTGCTCTATATCCTGGTATTAGCAATGTTCTTTTATTTTAGCCATTCTAAGAGCCGTATAGAAGTATGTCATTATAGTTTTAAGTTGTGTTTCCCTAATAATTAATAATGTTGCACATTTTTAATATGCTTATTTGCCATTTATGTATCTTCTTTGGTGGAGTGTCTATTCAAATTTCTTGCCCAGTTTTTCATTGGGTTGCTTATTTTCTTATAATTGGGTGTGAGGTTTTTAAATGTATTTTGAACACCAGTCATTTATCAGATATGTATTTTACAAGTAGCTTCTCCTAATCTATAGTTTGCTTCTACCTTTTATTAACAGTGAATTTTAAAAGCAGAAGATTTAAACTTTAATTAAATTGAGTTTGTCTATTTTTTCTTTTATGTCTCATGCTCCCAACTGCCTGCCTGATACTAGGGTTTGAACCAAGGGTCTTGCACATTCTGTCAAGCCTTCCATAACTGAGCTGTGTCCCTAGCTCTTTTTCAATTTTATTTGGGGACAGGGTCTCACTAAGTTTCCTAGACTGGCCTTGAGTTTGGAGCCTCCTGCCTCAGCCTCCAGAGTAGCTGGGATTGCAGGTTTGTGCCGCCATGCCTGGCTGCTTATCTTATACTTTTTATATCTTATCTGGGTTTTTGTTTTACCCAAAGCCACAAAACTTTATTTTCTTTACTAAGTTGTAGTTTTTATTTTTATATTTAGGTTTGTGATTCATTTGGAGTTAATGTTTGTATGTGGTGCAATGTATGAGTCGGAATTCATTATTTTGCTGATTGTTGTAAAAGTTTAAAGTTTTTATATTTCCCAGATTCATCCACCCTTTCCTTTGTAGATTTTCCCATTGCCTTTATATTTATAAAGTTCTTCTCTACCACAGTATCAGACAAAACTCATATTTTCTTTTAGTCTTATAGTCAAAATGCATATCTGATGTATGTTGAAAGGCAAAACCCATCATCTAGGGGCCCTGTAGATACAAGTAATAGTTTGAGAGTGCATCATCTGATGATGAAACCATTGGTTAATGAAGTCAATTTCTGTTTTTTGCTGCCTTTACTGGTATTTTTCCCACAAAAGTCCAGCTTCATAATGTCATTCTCACATCTACATAGTGATAATATACTTGTCTCTAAAAATAATTGGATCAGTATTCATGCCTGTTAAAAATTGTTTCTGTATCTTAAGATATTACACATGACATTAATACAATTACCTAAGATAAAATTATTTGTATGGAAGGTAAAATGAAGATGAACGTAGAAGAGTAATTGAAAAATTCTAGAAACCTCATTTTGATCTCTATCCATTTAATTTGCAAATATTCACATAAATTAACAGTAAAAGTTGGAGAATTATGCACTTAGGAGAATAGAGTTTCAGGTAATCGAGGACTTTAATAAAACAAAATGTACTATAAGGTTAGTATTTATAAAATGTATGTCTTTTGAGCTTACAGTTTATACATCTTCTTTTTTTTCTGTCATATCCACATTTGTTTATTTTTCCATTGTAGCATTGTTGGTGATGTTTCTAACAAGTGGAGTAATTAAATTTAAAATGCTGCATTTATAGTTTAACTTTATAACACTGCTTGGTTTACTAGTCAAAATTTATGGTTTGTTTTTTTAATCTTTTGGGCAATTCTCTTATTTTCTAAAATGTTCTTAGTTTTCACTTGAAAGCTTAAGTTAATATGTTTATCCTTTTGCTTAGGAGGGGTAATGTTGATTAACATTGTTGTGCTTTGGTCATTTCCAAGAGCTAAGGTGATGAATCCTGTCTTCTTTCTCATTATCTTCACAATGTGCTAAGACAAACTGTCATCACATACTGCTTTTATATGTCCCCTCTATACCCGCTCTTAATCGTCCTCCACAGATTGACCATTCAAGGGTTCTCCCTGTTTGGCCCTCTCCTTTTTTTCTTCATTGTCTTTCATCCTTATATTAACTGTTGATTCACTCTTTTTTTTTTTTTTTTTTTGGTACCGGATATTGAAGTCAAGGGCACTTGACCACTGAGCCACATCCTCAGCCCTATTTTGTATTTTATTTAGAGATAGGGTCTCACCAAATTGCTTTTTTAGCACCTCACTTTTGCTGAGGCTGGCTTTGAACTCATGATCCTCCTGCCTCAGCCTCCGGTTGCTGGGATTATAGGCATGCGCCACCTTGCTGGGCTGTTGATTCACTCTTCCCTCTTTCTTCCAATACTTGGGCATTTGCTGTGCTTACCTCGTGGTTGCTCTATCTCTGTCCTCTATTATTCTTGCCATCTCTCAAAGCCTCTTTCACAAGTAATTTCTCTGGCTTTTAAAAAATGCTTATTTAATGTGTGGAATGTGGGTTTCTCTATTTCGCTGTACATATAATGAAATAACTGAGGCTGGGTAACTTTCTAAAAAAGGAGGTTTATTTTGAATTATGGTTTTGGAGGTAGAAGGTCGAGGGACCACATTTGATGAGGGCCTTCTTATTGGCAGTGTCCTCAGCTTGCTCAGGGCATCACATGGCAAGAGACAGGTAGAATGTGTGTGTGTGTGTGTGTGTGTGTGTGTGTGTGTGTGTCTGGTCTCTTTCTTATAAAATAACCAGTATTCAGTTATGGGGCATGGAAGGCTTCACCTGATTGTGATCTAATCCTAATCACTTCCTAAAGGGTTCACCTCTAAACACTAAGTTAAATCAAGTTTCTGCCCTCTTATTACCTCATGATGGGGACTAAATTTCAATACATGAGCCCTTGAGGAACATACTCAAAAAATATCCAAACCATAGCAGAATGACTTCCCATTTAAATTCTAATTGGTTAGTTTAGTTTAAAATTTTGACCATCTCTGCTGTGTCTGGGGCCCCTTATCCTTGTTAGCCTGCTATTTTTTTTTTTTTTTTGAAATGACAACCTTCTAACTTGTATAATTTGTTATGTTTACTATCTTCTCATATTCAAATGAAAGCTCCATGAGGGTAGTTGTTTATATTGTTTTGTTTACTCACTTCTCTGCCAGGTGCTTCTGTAATCTGACACAAAGTAAGTGCTCAAAAAATATTTGTTAAATAAATAGATAGAAATCATTCAGTTAAAATATCTTCTATATAGCCAGGTGTGGTGGCACACACCTGCAACCCCAGAGGCTAGGGAGGCTGAGGCAGGAAGGTTGCAAGTGCAAAGCCAGTCTCAGCAGTGTAGCAAGGCCCTAAGCAACATGGTGAGACCCTGTATTAAAATTTAAATAAATGAATGAATGAATGAATAAATAAATAAATAGGGATGGGGATGTTGCTCAATAGGTAAGTGCCCCTGGGTTTAATCAGTGGAATGAATGAATGAATGAAAGAAATACACCTCAGTGTTAGTTTATTAAAATTATATGTTGAATTAGTTCAACAAAGATCCTGATGTCACTTTGGTTGGTCACCTACTGAACTAAGTTAAAGTAATTTTACTTTTTTTTTTTTTACTGTGTTATGGTGATTTTAGATTGTGACCTTTTAAATTTTTATAAAACATGGGCTATAGCCATAGACATTTGTATTGCTTTACCTTCACGTGTTGATTTAGAATAGGCGTGAAAATTCATTCCCACATCTAATTTGAAAATGGATGATTTATAAGATTTTCTTCTAATAACCTCTGTGAAGTAGATTAAGTCAGATTATCCCTACTTAATAGACTACCAATCCATATGCCATTATCACTGAAATTATTGATTTGAAATATCAGAAAGTTTTCCATAAAAATTACTATATATGTGATTACTACCTATATTTGAATAGCTAGAGATTTTCAAATAAAATGTTAAAATAAGTGATTGCCATTATATAGCATTATAGAGAATTGTTATACTCTTGTTAATGAAAGAATTACTTTTTTAAAATTACAATTTAATTTTTAACAATTTGTGAAATAGATCATATAGTTAAATTGACCAGTCAAAGCTGAATTTTTAGACAGTACTGGAAAAAAAAGGATCTCAGAGAAGAAATACATATTGTTTAAAAAATTAAATAAGTAATCTAGTAGTGTACAAAAGCTAGATAAAATCATATCTAAGAGGCACTTGAAGTACTTAGAAAATAGAAAAAGAGACGGGAGGAAAGGTAAAGGAGAAAACAAAAATCAAGGTGATAGTAAGGAACCAGATAACTTGAACTTGCCATATGATATGAGAGCAAATGGAAACTAATGCAGTTCGTTCTTCAGAAGCATCATGTTACAGCATTCTGCAGTTGAGCTTGGTAGGTTCATAACTCAGAATATTGCTGTGACTTTAGTCTTATCATCTTGCTAGAGGTTAAAATTTGTTCAATGAGAAAATAATTTGTGACTGCTGGAGGAGCTATGAAGAGTGATATATATCTTTATATAATGAAGAAAAGAAGAGATAGCCTTTGAAGATACCCAAAGAAGGGATAGTTAATCGGACATGATTTTTAATGGGAAACTTGGTTCCACTTTCTTCTGATAAGCTTTGTGACATCTGTGTTTCTGATAGCAGCCTAACAGGCCACTCAGAATCCCTGATCAGTAGCCACTGAGGTCTATCAATTTGGAGCAGGACAAATTTTTCAATCTTTTCAAAAATTAAAATCAGCAATAGAAAATAATAATTTTTGTTTATTGAGAAAATAGTAGTTGCTACTTTTTCTCTTTTTTTCATTTACTTCTATCTCTTTGAGGAGAAAAAATAGAGATCCCAGAAAACACTGTTCATGCAGGGGCTTCCATCTTTTTTCTCTTTGTATTCACAGAGACTTTTCCCCAAAGATAGTTGAATCCTGATTCTACATCATTAAGTATCTGTAGAATTTGGCATCCATATCTCATGTAGTTTCAAGCCAATTATTAAAGACAAAAGGTTAAAGTTCCAGCTTTAAAAAGTTGAGTAAAACCCCACCAATATAAACAACTGGCTAAAAAAAAGTTTTCAAATGTGTTAAAGTATAAAATACACAGATTAGAAATAATACTCCTTTTGTAATAAAGTGCTGTTCTGTTTTTTTTCTCTCTTGTATGAATTTCAAAGATATATTTGAAAAATAACACCAAGGTCTCCCACAAAGAATAATCTCAGTAATCCTTAGTCCTAAAGCAAATTCCATCACATCTGGCTTTTTAATTTTTTCCAGATTCTATCTATCTGGTGTCATAAACACTAAGTTTCCTACAGACAAAAATGCCATAAACTTTTGAAAACCTCACGCAGCACTGTTTTGCTTCTCTTAGTTTTCCTAGATGTCACTGACCTTTCATTTGTATATGAGAACTGTAAGGAGTGGATTACCTGAAATACATATTTTGATATATGGTTTTAAAAATCTGAACAAATCAGAGGGGGAACTCTTTTGAGAATGAGAAGTTGGGTTCCATAGTCCTTTAGGAAGTTTTTCTTTTCTTTGTCTACTGGAAGTAACTCAGGCACCCCAAGATCTGTGAGCTCTTCTTCCCTTGGCTTTGGTGATAGCAGATCACCAAGTCATCCCCAAGTAAAATCATGTCCAGTACCATCACTGTTCTTTCTATCATTTATTTGAATCATTTTACATTTTTAAGATACTGAGCTCTTCATTGTCAGGGACACAGGTGGCATACACTTTGCACATCCTGTTCAGAAACTGATTCTATAGCTCCATCTCCCAGGAATGGACTAAGTTACTCCTACTCAGATAATGATGTATGAATCAAGTTACCAATTTATTAATTAAGTGAAAAAATAATTATGGGACAATCTTAGACATTTGAGTTGTTGTATTTTCTCTTTATGGTTCATTCACATGAGCAATATTTTAACAAGAAGTTTATTTGGTGAGAATGGAATTAGGGAAAGTTGGCATAGGGAGATAATTCCCAAGTTTGATTCTATCAGTCTGTTGTAAATGGATGTGTCTGGCTCCACAACAGGGGTATGTTGCCCTTGGAAACAGACAGGTCCATCATTTGGACCAGGTATCTTCTTTCCTAGATGTTGCTTAGAGATTAGGTGTTCTCAATACTTGCTTTTAAGTGTGTTCTCTTTTCTATTGCTGACTGTTTTCCCCTTTTTATTGACTCACTGTACCTTAAAGTAATGTCTTTCTGACATTACAACCTTCCTGATATCTTAAAGTGA
This sequence comes from Geosciurus inauris, assembly GCA_004024805.1. Taxonomy (NCBI): domain Eukaryota; kingdom Metazoa; phylum Chordata; class Mammalia; order Rodentia; family Sciuridae; genus Geosciurus; species Geosciurus inauris. The sequence goes on from PVHX01004418.1 coordinate 123,841, forward strand.
TTTTGCATGTCTCTGCTATAAAGGCAGTTCCTTTATTTCCCAGTTCAGGAAGGAGAATATAGTTTAATACTTCCACTTCATATCATTCATAGTTGCACTGACCAATTTGGTAGCCACAAGCCACATGTGGCTATTTAAAGTTAAATTGATAGAAATTAAATTAAACTTCAGTTCCTCAGTCACACTAGCCACATGTGACTGATGGCTACAGCATTAAACAGTGTAGACTGCTGAACATTTTTATTGTTGAGAAAAATTTTTTTGGATAATACTGAAATGTTTATTAGACAAACTATTTTGCAGATATAAGTATAATGTGGTATTTACTTTTATATGTCTTTATTTTTAATGTTTATTTCTGGTAATAGCACAACTTCCCATTCTAATCTTCTGTAGTGATTTTGAAGTCAACCATACTCTCATGTCTGGCTTGCAGGGATTTGTTGTTCGCCTACTACTTAGTTCAATATTCAGCATTTTGCTTTTTGAAAAATGTTCATGAATTTCATTTGCAGTTTCCCTTTAGTTTACTGAGAGGATTATTTTCTTGCGTGTATTAGAAAAAAATTCTGGTGAATAGCCAAACTTTTTTAGTGGTTAAATTGCAATATACATATTTTTAGCTTTTCATAATGGTAGATTGCTTTTTTTCCCCCAACACTGTACTTATTTTGATCAATTACTAATACTCTTAGAAAATGTTCACAGCTTCAGGAAAATAAGTACAACCTCATACATATAAGAGTTGTACTTTGGGAAATAGATGATATTACAGCTAGAAATCCTGCAGGTTCAGAATCTATTTTTACTTTGTGCCTTCCTCTGTATTTAACAGCTGTTTTCATGGCACTATTACATTTTTTTAATCAAATCCGCTAACATACAGAAACCCATTTTTAGTAGTAGTGGTCTCTTACATGGCGGTTTGACCAGGTCAGTGATCTTCTAACATTTGGATTTCACTGATCAGTAAAATTTCAAAGGAAATTTTAGTAAATGCCTAGTGTTTTAAGTTTTTTATTTTGATAATTAAGAACTACCATTTGTTATTATTATCATTTCTTCAAAGGATATTTAAGCATAAAACCTAAAGGATATATTTCAGAATAACTTGAATAAACAGCTTTCTGACAGTCTGACTATATTCTTCTTACTTTTCCTATTTTATTCCTTTCGGGCTATTGAGTAGTCCTAAACCTAAGCTCATTGTTGAAATTACCCATTTTTGTTTGTTGGTTTTCTTTTTACTTGTTGATCTTCTTACCATCCCTCTTTTTAGGGTTTTGAATACTGACTTTAATTTAAAGTTAGGCAAAGATAATCTCTATTCACAGAAATCTTATGATGTAGTCAGGGCTGGTCAGAACATTTGACAAGTGATGGCTATTTATCAAAATGTTAAAAACAGTCTTATCCATGCCGATTTTTATCCTTATTTTCATTTTTCTAATTTATACCTGAGTTAAGTTTGTCCAAGTTATATTCTCCAGGGGCTCAGAAGAAATGATTTATCTTTTCCAGAAGTATAGGCAGAAGAAAGCAAAGGGATAAAAAAAGGATAAAAGAAAATAACTAGTTAAGTAGATCTAGGAATCATTTTCAAAGAAAAAAATGTTTAGGGACTAGGATAATTTAGCTCACTTGTCAGGAACTTAGAGTTTTAGAAAAAAATTATAAAGTTTAGACTAAGGGGATGTTACTGTTGCTGATTCTCTATGCAGAAATCTACCTTGTAGGTTTAGTTTATGATGAATTATAGTGTTACAACCTGTAGACAAAATGTAGTATAAATCAACAGAATAACCCAGAAGGAACAAATAGTACATAGAAGGAAACCTAGTCTTATATTTGTCACAGCTGATTTTCTGTAAGAAAGTTATATTTGACATGAAAATCTTACAAATTCATTTATTAGATTTTTTAGTTACATTTTACACATGGTTAAACTATGCTAATGTTCTTTTTAGGTTAATATTATGAATACACACAGAATATTAATCTTTGCTTCTATTGAAAAGTAGTTTTTCTTCTAAATAACTAAAGACTTAATTTGCTTCTATCAATATTATTGACATCATAGCAGAGTCCTAATAAATTTGGTCTATGGTATGGCCTCTAAATTATATTTTATAAAATAGAAGAATTAAAGAAAAAGACTGATATTTAATATAACTTATAAAATACTATACATTATTGGAGATAGCTATACCACAGCAAAATAAATTTTCTTGTTTATACCTTTTTTATTTGTACATCTATACCTTTCCTAGAGTTTTTTGTATCTCCATTTTCAAAGATAAATTAGATCTCATGTGTTATTTTTTTGACTTAGTATTCTTAACTATTTTCAGTACCGAAGATAGTTTTCCTACTCTTTACTTATTTATTTTTTACAGTGTTGGGGATTGAACCCAGGGTTTTGCATGTGCTAGCAAGTGCTTTACCACTGAGCTCCACCCCCAGCCCTGAAAGGTATTTATTGACCACATGCTATTTCCATGTCATTGAATTCAGTTGTTAC